>OY728151.1:1459153859-1459402575 GCA_963277665.1 Viscum album
ATATACCACATCGTCATATGATTATCATAACATCAATCACACTTTTGACTAATAGAAATCATAGACCATGCATATAAACCTCAATCTATCATAATCATACCACTTCTATAAGAGAGAGAGAGTGAGGAAGATGGAGTAGTCATCTATCTATTACCTCACCAACCTAGATGTTTAGTGATTACACCCAAAACCCAAAACATTTGTGAATCGGTAAGGTTAACTGACTCGAGTGGGGTGAGTACGAAAATCACATGAAAACACATCATATAATAAAAGAACACACGAGTATAATAAAATGGGTTTTATACAAAATAGCTCCACTATAGCCCATATCAATCACCACATACTCACAACCTTCCGCTAATAATTACTACTACTTTTTTATCAGTAAACATCCCATTTCCCATACAAAAACAACCACAATAGTGCCTATATTTTTCCATTTTAATTACATCATTTAACCATTCCAGATTTACTATGTACCATACATGTATCATTTATAATGTAATTTTTTTATATATTTAAAGAAAATCCATTATTTATCCAGTAACCATATTTCATTCCATCTATTACTTATTTATTTCAAGCATCAACATTACATTAGCAACCAATGTTTATTCAATTCTAATCCACACCCATTACTGTTTCCATCATTACTAGTCCCATTTTCCATAAAAATGGGTACCCAAACACATCCCCCATATACACAGCCATTTCCAACCATACCAACCACAAAATATAACTATGCTTCTCAACACAACCCACACCCAAAAATATCCATAACATTAGCACACAACATCCCCCATGATAGCCACAAAATTAACATCACCAATTAACAAAAAAACTAGTCATATATAATAGTTAGTTACAATAATAATTTGCTTCCATAATTCTATTTTTCATATAAAACATTATTTTCCCCACACACACACATCACTACCGAATTCCCAATTTTCCAAACAATTTTTTTTACCATATTTAAGTGATTATCCATTTATGAAAGGTGATCCCAATAATAAAATCATAGCAGTAGCACACATATCCTTTCGAAAACAAAAAATCCCAACAATATTATTATAAAAACATTAGGCATATAAGTAATGTCATGGAAACTTATAAACACATGAAAATAACCAACATTCCCCACAATGTATTTATAGTCTGATAAATTATCTTTATTAGATCAATTCTTATCACCCACTAAAAGAAATAAAAAGTATGTTAATTCCAAATTATATACAGAATAAAAGAGAGTTCTCAAATCCCCAACCTCAACTAAATCTTTATAATTGTTTTTCAAGAACATGGTGAGTAAGGGATGAACATAAGACCAAGATCACATAAGAGAAATATAAAAAAAACCTAAATCAATGAAATTATCATAAAAACCATGAGCTGGATACACTAAAATTTTTCCCCATATAGATCTAACAATTTTTATCAATCTCTTAAGAATTAAAAATAGGGATATAACTAATAAGAAGATAGGGGTACTCATCTAGAATCATAAGAAACTGGTTTCTTGAAGTAGAGATCCAATACCAATTCAAGAGAACTCAAAATTATCTAATGGGGTTCCTCTAGTCACCTAGGGTTTGAGGATAATAGTGTAAAATAAAATAATTTATATGGGATTTTTAATTTATATAGGTACTGGAAACTACAGTATCACGACATGACAAGCCATGGTCACACCATAACTGGGCTAAATAAAACTTCCCTCTGAGATCTATGTTGTGATATACTCTATTAATTTAAGTATCAATCAATTCTTTAATCTAATATGATCTAGGAAGAGTCATTCTGCAACCAATGAACTATGGTGATACATCACCCAGACACAAAACTCATAGATTTAGTCTCCCATGATCCACATTGTGGTAGCTAGGGTATCACCACAAATAACATTCACTGAAAATATAACAAAACTCTCCAAGTCACCTTATCACCATGATCAAATCTTATACATCATGACCAAAAAATAAAAAATGGAGGAAAATGTAAGAGTAAAAAAATCCTTATGTAAGATTCATCCTAGTAAAATATAAGGATTTTTACTTTTCCAAAATCTCTTTCAAACCCCTCACATCATGACACACATTCACCATAACACGACTAGGTTTCCACCCTAAAACAATGAAAACTCATACTCGCACAGCCTATGCATAAAATCCATGAAACCTTCCCCACACCACAACCCACCAATCTATAGAACCACCTTCTACTTAAGTCATCCCTTCATTTCATGACTCCAAAGGCCACATCATGACCTCTTTATCCTTTTAGAAATATCATATTCAATATCATATCTCCCCTTACATTCTCCTCCCATAACCCCAATACCCAAAAAAAACACAATGTGACTGAATATAAAGGTCTAATCTATTATATTAGATACCCATTAACTTATTCTCATCCTTGAGAATCAAAAACAAACCCATAAAAGAAAATAATGACTAACAAACTCAAACACTCCCCCAGATATACCTCTCATATAGTAGAAACACTGTCACCAAGGAATAAAATAACACCAAATAATCATCCTAAAACAAAACTAATATAAAAAATCATCTCATTTAGTTTAACACAAAATAAAACATCCCATAAACATACTAAACAAGGTTAAAATTAGTTTAGGGTATTGAGAATGAATCTGCAAATCATATTCCCATGTACATTCCTCCAATCCACTATGACTCTATAAAATTTGAACCAAATAGATAACTCACCTTCACCATAACTTCTCTAGATGATCCGGAATATCAACCAACTGATCAATAAACATCAAATCATCCTCCACTTCTAACTCTCCCCAATCAATGACATGGGATTAAACATGAAAATATCAATTAATTTGAAACATAAGGAAAATATCATGGATCTATTCCAACTATGGGGGAAATTCCAACTAATATGCCACCTCATTGACATGCCCCAACACCACAAAAGGACTGATAAAATGACAGAAATGTTACTCCCATTGCAAAACCTTTTTTATCTATAATGGGAAGAAACCCTCAAGAACTCATGATCACTAATATCAAACTCTAGTGGTCTCATCCTTTGATCATCATAAAACTTATGATGGTCTCACACCACCTTTATCCACTCCTAAATCATTTGGACCTTCTCTTTAATTTTCTATGCCACATCTAGTACAAGGACCACTAACTCTATAACCTTAGTCCAACACAACTGAGATCTATAAGTATGCTTGTTAAATTTATAAAATGGATCCATTACAATGGAATTTCATTAGTTACTGTTATAAAAAAATTAACTAAAGGCATACACTTCACCCACAATCCACTAAAATAAAAAACATAGGCGCGTATCATATCCTCACATTTTTTAATGGTCTGCTCCATGTTCTCATCTATTTTAGGAGGAAGGTAGTGATAAAGTGTATTTTAGAGCCTATAGAATATTGGAGACCTCCCCATACTCACATAGTTAGATAAGGATCTCAATCAATGTTGATGGCCCTTGATACCCCATAGATCCTCACTATATCATCCACATACCACTTCTTCATAACATCTCCATTACTTGACTCCTTGATCACTATAAAGTTTTATAACTTCATAAACTAATCCACAATAACCCAAACAGCATCACAACCCCCTTGGGATTGAAATAACCTGGTGATAAAATCCATCAATATGTCCTCCACTTCTACTTAATAACACCCAATGGATGTAACAACTCTTCTAGAACATGATGTTATGTCTTCACCTCCTAGAAAACTAAACACTACAGTAAAAAACTCTATCATATACCACTTTATCCTCAGTCCTTAGAACTAACTCCTCAAGGAATGATATATCTTGATATACCAGGATGCACTATCAAGGATGAGTTTTAGAACTCAAAGAGAACCTAATCATGCAAAGTTAAAGTAATGAAAAACTCCCTTATAAAAATATCATTTTTCAATCATCATTTGTTCATCCCTCTAAAACATCACCATGAAAGACATGGTATATTGTTATAGTGGGTTCCCTAGAACCAAATAAATATTACTTTTGATTACCATATCATGTACACAATGAGATATGCATGATGTTTACTTATCATTGTACTGTATACATTTCTACATCCATTGTTTAATGGTAATGTACATAGATTAATTTTCATATCAAAAGGTTATAGTAGATCTCAGGATGTAATAAGAACCTCAATATACCATAAAATTAATCTTAAATATATGTCCTATGGTCTAGATATATCATACTAAATGAAAACATTTTATTTCTTACTATCAGGTGTTCAGGGATTACAATCATTGCAACTTATTCTCATGAAATTCACACTTGGTGATCTCTATTAGTGAGATCATGAGGTAATATCTTCTAATAAGAACACCACATGTTTTGGGTGTCATTGTTTGTTCCTATCTACTGACATTTGTATTGGTCTCCTGACTTGAGATCATTATCAATGTGTTCCATTTGATCATGTAATTTGATGAAAGTTAAAGACCATGATAATTAAATCATGGTGAGGTAGCTTGTGTTGTGTACATCATTGGTGGTATGAAATTGGTTGAATAATCAATATAGAATTTTTCACTTCTGAGTTTAGGAGGTAATATCTCAGGCTTGGTTGATTAGGATGGCAGTACCTTCATAAGTCCTTGGCCAAGGTAGTCAAGGATAAATCTATCCAATTAGATCTAAAAATAATAATGCAAGAAATGATGATTTCACAAGTGTGCATCCTTCTTTAATAGATATCAAAAGACAAAGATATTATATTACATAGTGTGTGTTCGTAGGTTGGTTTTCATTGCTATGACTACCCCTTATCTCTTTAGGGGACTTGATGGGTTGTTAGACTCTACTATTGGTATGTGGATACTATTCATTGTTATCGAGATAAGGGCCTAGAGGTTCATACATAATTGTGTATTCAAAAATCCACCATATTTTGTTGAATATGTAAATTGGATATGGTGGGCCCAACCATGGGGTCTAAGGGTTGTTCAAGTCATCGATCACCGATAAATAAATAAATTAATTATTATTCATGTAAAGAATAATTTGGTTGAATTTATTTACTATAACTATTTACAAGTTATATAAATATGAGGAATAATATTAATCGAATGAATATTATTTTAATATTCTAGGTTCATTTAATATTAGTAGGAATTATGAGTCTAGTTAAATGAATCAAGTTTAACATGTAATATATTTATTATATATTACAGGTATGTGATAAAATTTTAATGATGTAGTTTAGTTCATCATATTTATTTACTTAGTGGACATTAAATAAATGGGGGTTTGGGAACCCCTCTAGTTATTTTGAGCATCCACTATTTAAAGAAGGTGAGAGGCTCTCACTAATGACTATTCATGGATATTTCATCATATCCTATCTCTATTCTCCTACTTTCTAGAGAGAGAGACTCTCAATCTATGTGAATAGATTGAGTTCGTCTTCATGCATCGAAGGTACGACGATGTGGTGAACGTCGGGACGTCAAGGCATCATAAGATCACTGCGCTAGCACCCAGAATTTGACGATCAATGCTCCTATAGATTTTTTAAGCATGTGTGTATGATCTAGAGGGATTATAATTTGGATCCTTCATTCATCAATAATCGGTGAAAAGAAGATTTTGCGTGTAGATTTATATAGAAAAATATATATTTTTTATTTTATCTATGTACTTTTTTTAATTTACATGAGATCCTCGAACCATACTAGGGCTTGGATCGCCAAAGACAATAGGTTCTATCATCCCAGTCATGAAAATTTTAAAATCATTGGACCATCGGCTTAAGTTGTGACCTCAGTACCTACATGACCACATATCCCCTCAACCTCTATGTTTCTTCACTAAGAATCCTCCACCCATTGTATCAAGTATGATTTCATTATGATATGGTAAAGACACCCTTGACCCATAGCCACATGTGCTCTAAGATACATCAATGTAAGCTCCTCCATCACTCATTAATCATAACTAGACTCCAAAATGGAATATCATCATGGATTCCTACTCAATTAATTAATAACTACATTTCCTTTACACAAGGTGTAGGGGATCTCAAATTCATAGTCCTGCAAGAACTCCATCCACTTCTATTGATGTAAATTCAAACCCCATTGAGAAAAAATATACCTTAGGATCTTGTGATCTATGAAGTCCACAAAACACTCACTAATGAGGTAATATCACAACAAATTCAAATAAAATACTACTTCCACCAAATCAAGATCATATGTGGCATAGTTATTATCATGAGTATGTAACTTCTTGAATAAATATGAGATCACTACCCTATGTTACATCAAGATGTATCCCAAACCGAAATAAGAAGTGTCATAGAAAACCTAAAACATTGTTTCCTAATATGGAAACCAAATAATGGGAGCATTGATCAGCCTTTACTTTGGTTATTCAAATGTTCTCTGACATTGATCATCCCATAATAAATACTAGTCCTTCCTGATCAATTTGGTTAATAAGGCTATAATATGATATAATTCTTACATGAACCTATGATAGTATCCCGCAAGACCAAAGAAACTACATAACTCTGCAATATTCTGTTATAATTTTTTGAAATCTACTTTAGTTTATTAAATTAATATTTTTTAAGGATTGGTTCTAGAAAAAATACATTTCATTGAATTTGTGGCAGTGGTGGGTTTTTCGTCAGTCTTTTCAGAAGGATTGTATTCTAGAAGGAGGTTGCTTTAGAATGAGATTTTTTTATATTCTCATAGCCTAGTGGTATTTTTCTACAAGTTTTTCTAGTACTTTAAGAAGATGGAGGATTTTTATTTTTCTATTATGAGGTTTCAGGCTTACTAAAGGTGGAATTCATACTAAGGATTGCTACTGAAGATCGATAGTGGGAATAGTGGAATGGATAGACTCTCACATTTCTCAGAACTCAGTGAAATTAGATGAATAGTTTTCACTCTTTATAAATAGTAGGGTGGGTCCACATTTAGTGAGGTGTATTATGATTACCTATTGTATTGATTCATGGGTCTTTATAGTCACAAAGTTATAATTTTTCTTTCCAATGAAATGAAATGTTTCAGTGTTTCTTTTGTGGATGTAGGAATTTTAGTCTGAACCATATAAAACCAAAGTGTTATTTACTATTCTCATTTAAATTCATTTTATGAATGGATTTTTCATGTTTGAGTAAATAGGTTTGAAGTTTTTTCGACTAAGTGAGGTGATTTGGGTGAATCTATTTCTTCCAAGTTCTGGAAAACTAAAGTTTTGAGAGTTACATTCAGGAATATTCTTCCAACAAAGTGATTATGGATTGACTTATTCTAGTATTTTTAAGTATAGTGAGGGAATTATATATAAGTGTTATAAAATGGTGGTTCTCAGTAGGCTCAGCAGTTTATTTTTCATTTTAAATAACATTATCTTTCATGAAAGTTTTTTGAATTTTAGTGGGAGTCATTTTTTCAGAAGGATGGAATTAAAATATTTCAAGGTCTAGATCAATAGATTTGATGGAACATACTTTAGTTTATATAAAATTCATATGTAAGACTATCTCATTTAGAAATATATGTAACTTCTATTTTAGGGTGTCAAACCGGGTGCAATGGATAATGGTGAATGGGAAAACAAGGATTGAAGGAACCTTGTGTGATCTGAATTTCATTAGTCTGGAATGTTTCTTTGAACATTCAGGTGAAGAAAAATATAGAATAGTTAATGGTAGATATTTTCAATATATATTAGAAACCTATATCATTGAATAAAGTGTGCTTAATGTAGAGGTTATTCGGCATGAGGTTATTGAAAATAAGATCTTCATCGGATCCTTTCAATGATTTCAACTTAATCTGGGGCCAACTATAATTAATGAAAGTTATATTCATAGATGATGTTTTGGTATTTTTTTATTATAATCTCTACCAAGATAATGGGAATCTATGGTGAAGATTGTGAGTATTTCAAACAGAAAGAATAACTTCGTGTTCATTTATGTTCAAAACATGATTCTCAATGAAGATATCCAAAGGAGATAGAGTCTAAATTATTCTGGTGATGTATTGAATAATAAAGTATGGGTATGATTGTTTCATTATTAGAGTAGAAATAAATTAGATAGGAAATAATGGGAAATTAGTGTAGGGAATTATTCTGGAACTGGACCTACTTTTTCACAATGCAAAAAAGAAAGTTTGCCTCAAGAAATATAGTCATGATAGGAAGAAAAATTTCATAAGGAATGTATCTAGAGAACTTATTTAAATAGTAAAGAGTATTATAAATCAAATTTCATGTGTTTCTTCTCAAATATAATCTTGTATCATATATTTTTAAGATTATTTCCATTCCATAGAAGTAAAAGTATGTATGCCAAATTATATATCTAAAAAATTTATTAGAGTATGTCTTAGTAATGATGAAGATCTTAAAGTTATGGGGAAGGGAGAAGTGAAAGTTCAATTGAAGAATGGAATTTTCCTTGTAATAAAGGAAGTGAAAGTATGTTATAGGTATCTAGGAGAACCTAATTTTAGTTTTTCATCTAGATTAAGAAAGATTTAGAACCATTTCTATAGAAGTGGTAGGGAAAATTACTCTAGGATCTCTTCTTATAGCCAAAGGTGTAAAATATGGGTTATTGTACCTAGATGGAAGGGAAGTAGGAGATAAAATTTTCAAAATTTTATCTTCTAGTAGTTAAAAACTTTGGAATAATCAGTTTGGGAACATCAGTGAAAAAGGTATGAAGATTATATAACATAAAGGCATAGTAAAGATGGATCATTCAGACTTTGGAATATGTGAGGGTTGTATACTCTGGAAGTAATGGAAGGTGTCTTTTAATCTATCTATAATAATACTAAAATTCAAGAAGTTTTAGTTGGTACATACAAATATTTGGGGACCTACCTTGGTTATTTCTCATGAAAGGGGAAAATACTTTTTTACCTTCATTGATTATTCCATAAGAAAATTATGGGTATACTTTATGAAACATAAAAGTGAAGTTCTTGGAATATTTGTTCAATGTAAGACTATGTTGGAAAAATAAAATGAAAGAAAGATTAAATTTCTATGATCATAAAATAATGGGAAGTTTATTGGAAGGAGTTACAAAAAATACTGTAAGAACAGAGAAATCTGGCATGAGAAGAATATTCTAGGAATATCTAAAAAATTATAGCTGAGAGAATGAATCAAACATTTATAGATAAAACAAGAATTATATTTCTACATTACATTATGCATAATTATTTTTGGGTGTAAGAAATGGTAATAGAAACATACTTAATCAACAGAATACTATTTTCACCATTAAGACATCAATTACTAGAAGAATTGTGGTTCAAAAAAAATTAGAAGTTTTCACCTCATTGTTTTTTGAAGTTTAGCCTATATGAATTCGGATGAAAAATAATTAGATAAGATTGAAGAAAAATCTTGGAAATTTTTCTTCATGGGATATGGAAATGAGGAATTTGGTTTTTAGTTGTGGGTGATGAGAAGAGTAAGGTTTTTAGGATTTGGAATGTGATCTTCAATGGGAATATCTTGTGGAAATATCAAGACTTGAAAGGAAATAAGGTTGAGTGTGATTATTCAAATTCAATTAAATTTGATATGGCTAGTGGTTATAGAATCTCATTTTTTCTGGAAAGTTCATATGTCTCTATTTCTATAAAAAAATCACATGTTCCAAAGGAAATATATGAGAGTGGTGAAAAAATTTAATATGTTCACCTAGTATAAAACACACCTAAGAGATTAAGAACTAATGAAGATCAATATAGAGTTCAAGAAGGTGAAGGTTTGGAAACTAAAGATATTAAAGTATCTAAATCACATGTTATTTTTCATAGATATTCAAGGTTCAAATGGTCTATGCATGGGTATATATATGGACTTATTTTATTAATTTTAATGGATGCAGGGGAACCATAAAGTCTAAAATAAGTATCTAATCTATGTTATTCCAGAAAATGGGAATTATAAATATAGGAGGATTTTGATTCATTGGATGTAAATTACACCTAGGAGATAACAGAACTTCAAAAATGGTAAAACCCACTTAAGAAAAATTGGGTATTAGAGTTAAAAGAATAAGATGTTGGAAGAAAGAGGTATAAGGTGAGGTTAGTTGTGAAATGGTTTCAGCAGAAGGAAGGTATTGAATTATCAGAAATATTCTCTATGGTAGTTAAATATACTACCATATGAACAATTTTAGGCTTAGTTTGTTCTGAAAATTTATACCTTAATAGGGATTTTATTTATTATAATTTGGAGGAAGATATTTATATGAAGCAACCATTTGGTTTTTCGGATAAATAGAATTAGGGATTGGTGGGAAAACTAAAACGGAGTCATTATGGTTTGAAATAAGAACCAATGTATTGGAAAAAAATTGATTCTTTCACCAAGGATAAATTTTTCATCTGAACTATCTTTGTCCGTTATTATTACTAAATGTTTTTTAGCAGAAATGAATTCATTATCTTACTCTTATATGTGGATGATATGTTGTTATGGGTTGGAATTTTCATCTTATTTATAATTTAAATGAGGATTTGTCTGGAAGGTTTGAGACTAAATATTTATATGAAGAAAAGAAGATATTGGGAATGAGGATTAAACATGATAGGGGAATTGGGATATTTGTTTTATCAAATAAATATTACATCTGAAAGATCATTGAGAAATTCAAAATGAGTGGATGTAAGCTAGCTTTAAATCATCTCATTAGTCACTTAAAACTTACCAAACAACAAGCACCATTAACGAAAGAATAAATAAAGTACATGGAGAAATTTTAGTATGATTTATTAGTTGGAATTCTCATGTTGGTTATGGTGTGAACTCATCAAGATATTACTCATATAGTGGGAGTGGTCAGTCAGTTCAAAGAAAGTCTAGGTAAATATCATTGGGAAGTTAAAAAGTGGATTATTAGATATCTCAAAGGAATGGAAGGTGAAACTATTTATTTCAAAGATTATGATCCTCTACTAAGGTTTTTAGAAGAAAATTTTGGGGGTGATTTCAATTCTTGAAAGTTAAAAACCAGATATGTTTTTACTTTTTTCGGAACTGTGGTCAATTGGATATCCATGTTAAAACTAGTGATTCCACTTTCCATAACATAAGTAGAGTATGTGGTTGGGACAGAAGCTAGCAAGTATATTGTGTGTTTGAGGCATTTATTTAAAGAAATTGGATTCATTTATGGGAAATGTTTACTATACTATGATAATCAAAGTGAAACCCATTAGGATAAGAATCCATTGTTTTATTATAGAAATAAACACATTGATCTAAAGTACCATTACATGTGTAATATTCTAGAACATGAAGAGTTAGAGTTATGGAACATGCCTATAAAATAGAACCTAGTGTAAATTCTCACCAATAATTTAGAATATTTTTAGAATCATTTGAAGTTTAATTCAGTTTATTGAAGTTATTATTTTAGAATGAGTGGTTTTGGATGTTCTCTAATTCACTAAAAATGTGGTAGTAATATTTTTTTCTTAATTATTTTTAGATGGAGTGGTTTCTATAAGTAGCTTAATTTGGAAGGAACTTATTTCGATGTTTTCATATCCTAGTTGAAATGTCCTAGATTTTCCCTATAAATTTTTTGAAAATTATATGGGATTAACTCAATAATAGGTGATAACATGGCACGTGATTCCAAGGCCCGAGGTGCCCGGAATAAATGTTTGAACTTTTTTTAAGTTTATTAAAAATAGTGTGTGTGCTTAGATTTTTTTATCTTTTAAATGAGTGTTCAAATTTGAAATATGAGGGCACTGTTGGGTTCAGAGTAGTGGGTTTTGGTTAGATAGGACCTAACTTGGACCAGTGTGGGTTGACTGTGGAAAATCTTTTTCATATGTTTTAAAGAATAATAAAAATAAAATTAAAAATATTATTTTATTTTTCTTTTAAGGTTTCCTGACGATGCAGCGACAAGGAAGGTGTTTCCTTTCATAAAGGAAATATAATGGAGATGCTACAACATAGTGAAACAAAAACGCCAAAACGCATTTCTTCATTTAATAGATTGGCATGGATATGAGATCAGATTCTCGATCACTGGAGGCTCTGGAAAAAAAGAAGGAAAACACATTGACAAATCCTCTCATCAACAAATGACAAATGGTGGTTGATTGACGATCAGATTTGCAACAGACATTGGTGGATTGATGAATGACGAACACAGGACTCATGCTTCATCAACGATTGATCCAATACTCAAGGTAGGGGTTTTTTTTTGTGTGATTTTTCTTTCCCCATTCTTGTTTCCAAATACGAACGTGGACCAACCTATGAACAGGTTGATCCATGGTTCGATTTTTTATGTGGGATGGTTAAAAATGCGGGATTAATGTGGGATTTAGATATTTATGATTTTTAATTCATTCTTCATAATCCTAATAACAAGAAAAAATTCAGGCCGACATGAAAATAGTCCTAGATCCATTTTAAAGGGTGTTCTTGGTGCCTTTCCTATCCATGTTCTTGCATTCTTCACTGACAGACACCCACAGTCATGTTAGGATTTGATGGGAGACTCCAAATGTGACCAAACCCCTGAAGTGATGGAAATATGGTTTGAATCCCATAGTAGATGATTTTTTGACCCGAGGATCGTAGTTTACCTTTAGGTTTGAAAAACTGACAGCCACAGTGATGGTGGCAGCCCACAGAAGGAGGAGGAGTCGGTGGTGGTGCATCCACTTGACGGTAGGCTGGTGTCTTAATGGCTGGTGGCAGAGGAGCCCATGGCCATGGGTGGCGATGGGGGTTGTGGCCAAGGTGGGTCATGGCGGAGTGGACCAGCGATGTGGCCTCTTATCACGTCGAATCAGGTGGCACGCAGTCTCATGGACTATGTGCAGGAGGTTTGGTTGGCTCATTGGTCGACTACATGACATGGAGGGGACGCGATAGCCACCACATCCCAGGTGAAGCAAACTGGCCCGATCCAATGGGTCGAGCTGAAGAAACTGGGTCAGGCCCAGCCAAGACGGGTCAGGATTATCCAAGACCGGTCAGGCCTGGCGGGTCGGGTTGGCCCGGCGGGTCAGGTCGGCCCGGTGGGTTAGGTCATCCCACTGGGTCAGACCAAACCCAGACCCAACTGGCTCCTTTTTACTTAAACACCCATAACTCTCAAACTGTGTGTATGTTTGATGAGTCGTTTGCAGCATTTAGACCCTCATGAAAAGATATACCTTTTGAGATAATCTATGTGGGTTTCCTTGTTATTTGGAGTATAGACTATTTGATCGAGGAGTAGGTGCTCCCAGACAAGCATGCTAAAGACAGAATCTTGTGACCAGCTATGACCTAGACTATGTGTCTTACCTAGACTATGTGTCTTACCAAAACTGTGTTTATTACCTAGATTATGTGTCTTACCTAGACTTTTGTTGCAACCATGGACGTTCTATGCATAAATTGGAGTATGGTTTGTGTTTGTTGTCAATCCTCAGTGGAAGTCCAGAATGTGTGCCAGTAAAGTGATCATACAGTTCAAGCAGACAACGGTATTGAAGGTGGCGTTGTTTCCCACTTTTTGCCAAATTTTTGGGCCTCAAAATTGGAAAATTAATACATGGATTGTTGGTAAAAGGAGGTGCGTGCAAAGAGGAAGTGGTGCATGAAAAAGGTGGGTTGTGCATGAAATATTTGGGTTGTGTGTGAAAAACAGCATGGTGCGCGAAATAGTGGGGCGAGGTTTTTCACACAAATAGTGTTTCAGAATCAGAATTTCAAAAAATGTAAAAGGCATGGGCTGCACAAAAAATGGAAAAGGCACGATACCTGCGCGAAATATTAAACGCCAAATGATAAGTTTTTCACGCCACAGGTTTTTTTGCCCACGGGGGTCAGAGATGCCTATAAATAATAGGTGACCCCACTCATTCCATATGGTGAAGGACTTAGAGAATATCTGAGGTCTGATTCACATAAAAGGATCGCCTAAAGGGAGTTGCGTGAAAAATTGAGGCTTGCGCGAAATATTCTGGCTCGCGCGGAAAAATTCCAAGTTGCATGAAATATTCTGTCTTGCGCGAAAAGTTCCAAGTTGCACGAAATATTCTGGCTTGCGTGAAAAATTCCAAGTTGCACGAAATATTCCGGCTTGCACGAAAAATTCCAAGTTGCTCGAAATATTCTGGCTTGCGCGAAAAATTCCAAGTTGCGCAGAAAATTCCATCTTGCACGAAAAAGGTGAAGTTGCACAAAAAACTTGAGGTTGCATGTAAAACATTATGTTGCGCGAAATTTTTAGTAAAACCTGTTTGCGCATTTCTGATTATTCGGTTCAGTGATCCAGTGCATTCAAGTGCATCATTTCTAGACTTCGATGCAAGCAGAGTCTCGTGTTAAGCAGATGCAAAGACTTTAATGTGAATCTATTAAAGAGACTTTCACGTCTATAAACTGATTGGGACTTCACCAAAGGTAGTGAGCCAGGGGGAGTCAACGGGAGTGACCTGAGGGATGTAGTGAGCTATCTCTAGATTTTTGTAAAGGTAGTGTGTCTGGGACAGAGTGACTGTACCTGAACATTGTAATCTTCAGCAAGGGAAGTTTAGTGGAATTAGGTACGGCAGAAAACCTATCGTCATATGCTCCTTGGATTTATCACTTTGTGGTGAACCAAGTAAAATTGTTGTGTCAACTTCCTTCTTTCATTTGTTTGACAGGTTAAACAAGTTTCTACCAATTTGGGAACAAGATCCACAACTTTAAAAAGAAAAATTTAACACCCTGATTCACCCCTCCTCTCTCAGGGTGTTCTGGGGTCCTTCAACTTTGTGTCTTACATAGACTAATTCGATACTCTCCTATCCCACCAGGGCATGGTTCCACTAGTCTTTGATGACACTCTGTGTATCACTGACACTCCGTGTGTTACCAACACTCCATGTGTTACCTACACTCCGTGTGTTACTACTTGAGGGTACTGTAGATTATTGCAAGAATCCTATTTATGTACCATAGACCTATACTTGGTGTGAGATGACTCTAGTTACTCTCTTGATTATACTTCTTAGAGGCTACACTTTGGGTACCTCTTTGGTAGTATGATGGGTGTTTTTCTTAGTGATTCCTTTATGGTATACTTTGTGTGATTCCTTTGAGGTATACTTCATGTGATTACTTTGTGGTATTATTCATGTGATTCCTTTTTGGTATATTTCTTAGTGATACCATTGTGGTTTTTGGTCCCTACTGAGTATTGTTTTACTCACCCATGAACAGGCTTCGCCTGCTCAGGCCATGTCTTGTATAGACGATCGACAAATTTGATGAAGTCCTTGGTGGATCGGGGATATGGGGTGATTCTAGGTTACTCAAATGATGTGGTAAACTTCAGCGGCATTCAGAAATCATATTGTACCTACCCTTTAGGAAGGGTTTTATGCAGATGAGATCCAGGATCTTGTACTTTTCCTTTTCAGTCAGGCTTGTATTTTGGCCCCTTTTCTTTCATTTTTGTACCTTACTCTAAGTGGGTTTCCTTATTGGTTTTCATCCATGTTTACTTAGTGTTTTTAGTTTCATATTTTAGTTGTATATGGTTGTGTGAGTATAGGTACTAGGTAAAATGCCTCCCACTTGTGGGATATGCCTACTCGGCGCTAGTCACCATCCCCTGGCCTATGGGAGGTGGACTTGGGGTAGTCACAGTACGGGTCCCAGGGGATGGGTTGTGACACCATTGGTCTTATTAAAGAAGTCCAAATGATACTCTTGAAAGATGGTGGATGTTCAGTTTGATGTTGGGAGTTTGTTGGTTTACTAGATGTGGTGGTCATATTGAGTATTGATACAGGATATCGGCAGTGGAAAAATGGAACATATGGACTCTCACATTTCTCAGAGGTCTATGAAACTGGATTCCCAACTTTCACACACTCTAAATAGGAGGGTGGGGATACCATTTTTTAGTTCTATTTTTATTACTTGTTGTAGTGATCCACATGGATCTATAGTCACAAAGTTTTAATCTTTTATTATAATTGAAATGAAATTTTTCTATGTCTCTCTCTTGGATATAGGAATTTCAGTCTAAACCATGTAAAACCAAAAATGTTATTTCCTACTTTCATTTGCATTCATAGAATGAATATCTTACACATATGGAGTTAATAGGTCTGAAGTTGTTTCAACTTATTATGGTGATTTGGGTTAATCTATTTCTACCAAGTTCCATAACACTAATGTTCTGAGACTTCCATTACAGAATATACTTCCACCAAAGTGATTTTGGATTTCCTTTTTCTGATATTTCAAATCATGGTGATATAATTATCAACACATTCTTGTATGCTTCCCAAGAAACAACTAACTTGATCTTTTATGGATCAAACGATACTCCTTGTTAAGATGCCACATGCCAGAGGAAATTCACCTCTCACATCCAAAACATGCACTTGAAAAACTTCCCATAAATCTGATAGTGTATAAGGACTCATAGAACATCTCTAAGATACTCATTATGATCCTCCTCTGAATTCAATTATATGACAATGTTGTTTATGAACACTACTAGGAACTGATTCATAAACTCATAAAACATGGATTTCATGATCCTTATGAAAACATCTCATGTATTTGTAATAGAGAATGGCATAACCACAAACTTGAAATGTTTATGGAGGTATTTGAGGGAATTCTTTGAGATATCATCCTCCTTAACTCTCATTTGATGATATCTAGATAGAAATTAAATATTCAAAAACCAAATAACACACATTAACTAGTTGAATGGATCATTTATCCATGGAAGGATATAATGGTTCTTAATTGTCACATAGTTCAACCATTGGTGGCCTATATACAACCTCATATTATAATTTTCCATCTTAACAAACAATAATGGAGTACCCCATAGTAACACACTAGGCTAGATGAAACCCTTTTACATTAAATCATCAACTTGGGTCCTCAACTCTCATAGACTGAAAGGTGTCATCTGATAAGGATTAATCATAATCCTAAAGGCACTAGGATGTAACTCTACCATGAACTCGATAACATGTTGATGGGGTAGTGTTACAACCACCTTGGAAGAAACATCTCAGAACTACTCGATGAATCGAAGGAACTCCAATGCATTTACCTTCATTAAACCCAATGAAAACTCTACTAATTGATACAAAAGGGGCTCAGAATTCCTACAACCCATCTAAAAATCCTTCTCACCAATGAATATCACACATTGGATTTAGGTTCCCTATAATCACTCTCCTAGGTCCGATACTAAAAACGCATACTTTACACATAGGTTTTGATACCAAGTGAGATGGATCAAGATAAACATATCTTTATTTTACATAATTTCTATAAGTTAAACATTACATCTCATAATAAACATAAAATCTTAAGAACTAAAGGTTTATTTACTTTGATGATCATCTATATAAGCAACTTATTTTATGATACTTATAAACATTTCTCTATAATCAAAATATACTAGACTCCCTTATAGAATCCTTATAGGTTATAATCATCTCCATAACTTGGGGAATGGAAACATAAAAAAGGGGCAAGCTCAAATGCTCAATAAGGTAAAACATATATCTAATGGTTAGATCATAAGCATATAAGAAAACATGAGTAGGAGAGAAATATATTATTAAAAATTACATGGAACTATAAGAGCTTCCCATAAGTCATGATAGAAATACATGTAATCTCAAATGAGAAAACATATACCATGGTATAGGAGTGGGGAAACATGTGATAATAAACATGATCTGTGGAGCATACTAATTAGCATAATGATATGGAATGTCATGGAAATATACCATAAAAATAAACTATGGCACAATTATTATCATAGGGAATCATTACATGGATTATTAGGAATAAAAACCTATGGTCCATTAGTAACATTGGATTCACAAACCTATTATCCATAAGTGACTTAGGTTTTGTAAACCTATTATCTATAAGTGACTTAGGTTTTACAAACCTATAATCCATAAGTGACTTAGATTTTGTAAACCTGCAGTCCATAAGTGACTTGGTTTTCACAAACATATGGTCTATAAGTGACTTAGTTTTCACAAACCTACAGTCGATAAGTGACTTAGGTTTTGAAAACCTATAGTCCATAAGTGATTTAGGTTTCATAAACATATACTCAATAAATATATCAAGAGATATAGAACCATATCCAATCATGAAAACCCATTATTAAAATGGTATCTCACCCATAACCATAGACAATGTATTAGAGGGAGATATAGGAGCTCACCCATCATCATACATACATGTGTGTGCCATAATATATGAATCATCAATCATATCATAAAAACCCATGGGAAGAAATTGGGTTTCATATCATTTCTAAATGGAATCACTTAACATGATATCAAATTTGATTGGTTGATACCAAAAATTCAATCAATGAAAATGCATATTTCAAAAAATAATTTAGAAGGTGATTCATAAAATAGTTTTCCATATGAGTTATATCTTTTAAATATGAAAATGGAAGCGAAACCATGAAAATGGGGTTTTAGAAATCATCTCTTAACATCATTGTAAAGATATGAAATTACGAATCAATTTAAAAATTAATTCTCAATAAGGTAACATGAAAAACTTTTTAAAACACTACTTTAAAATTAATATAAATAATGGGGCCTTAAAAAACATAAATGTTTTCCTTACTAAATGTGGATTAAAAGATAAAAATACAAAATGGAAATGGAAATATTTTTTCATATGTTGAAAATAACTTTATTGAAACCCACACTATAAAAAGAGTGATAAATCATCCTTTTTTAAAATACATAAATATAATTTTGAATATCATCATAAATAAAATATATTTTGATTTCAAAATAATAAAGGACAACATTGGTGGGCATAGTGAATATAGATGTGGAAGATAAATCGCTCATTTAAAGAGAATGGGAAATATTCCTAACATCGTCAAATTTTATAAAGAAAGAGATCCATAAATGTAATTCCATATAAAAAAAGGAGTTAATTAATTATAATATAATAATATAATATAATATAACCATATTTTAAAATAATAGTCAAGGAGGAATAATTATAACTCAAGAAAAGAAGTTGATTCAAGAAAACACCATTCGACTTAAGAAACATTTTAATAAAAAACCATGAAATAGAGAGATTGAAATTAAAATTAAAATTCCCTGAATAAAGTATAATAACTGATATTAAATATCAAATATGTATTATTCACACCATTTAAATTAAATTATGTGTATAAAATAATACATATCAACAAGAAATGAAATTGAGACAAAATACCCTTACCTTGTATTCTTTCTTAGTTGAATGCACTCTTACCTCCATTTTAAAAAAAAATAACTATATTAATAAATTATTTATTATCCTAATTAATAAATATTACCTTTTATATTTTTAAATTATAATTATTTATTAATAATTTATGAGTTAGTGATAGTTTATTTTTATTATCAGATGTTTTCAATTTTAATTGATTTTATAATACTTTGTAATATCGATGTCGATCCCTGTTTTTGATATTTAGTTCATCATTAATAAATTATTTAAGGTACTATAATAAATTTTACAATATTATTTATAAATTACTACATTAAATCCATGATATTTTTAGTTATAACTTGTGATAATGAATTTGGTGATGAGCTTGTTTCAGAAACTTTTGAAGAAGAAAAGTGGTATCTAAGTTAATAAGTTAAATATTAATATTTACATTAACAAACCAAAAATATATATCATTATTTCATTATTAATATCCAATACCATCAGTAATTAAGTTTTCATAGTCATCCATGAAAGAAATTTATATTATTGTTCATATAGGTGGTTAAACTAACCCAAACAAGAACATGTTATAATCAATGAGTGAGTACGGTTATGAAAGTGATTATTTGGGAATATTATAAATATTATAGAATAATAATGATATTATTTATATTTATTTAAGTTGAATGATCATATTTTAAAATATTTAGATAAATAATAAAATACTTGAGATCTAGAAAATGAAATATGTCACTTCATGGAGGCGGTAGTCGACACGTACAAACGGGTGATGTTTTAATTTTACATATAATGGGAGAAAGGTATGAAATGGTTTATATTTTCCAAAATAATAATAATTATATAAATAAAACATAATTTCATTAAATACACTATTTTAACTATATATGTATGGTGGTCAAGTAAAATGAAACAGATCACTTTGTGGATGCGGTAATCTACATATACGCCTGAATGATGTTTTTATTTTTCTAAGAGAAAAGGGAAAAGGTGGATAATAAAAAAATATAAGTATATAAATAATATTTATGTCATAATTTTTTAATTTTTAAGATAGGTTTGGAGGATAAATATGGATAAATAAAAATATTATGGAGGGATTAGTACTTATGTTGAGAATTTGAACTTTTTCTTGAAGTACTTCTTGAAAATGGAGGACTTAGGATTTTTCCTTGGACAAAGGGGCTACCAAAGGTGGTATAGGTCTCTAGGGGAAGTGAAAATGGAATAGTTTCAATAGTAATTTAAAATTAGAGTGGCCTTTAATGGGTAGTGCAAGTATCCTTTTATAGGTGAGGAGAGTGTCATTTTGTAATAATATAAAGGAAAAGTCACCATTCAAGGGTCACAAAGATCCAATAATAGAAAATAATGGAGTGGAGAAGGGTTGAGGTCAGAAAATACTCAACAATAAATTTTAAAACATGTTTTTAAGTATTTTATTCTTATATTTTTCACATTTACCATTTTTGGTTTTTATTTTTTTAATAATTTTTTACCAAAATAATTTACTTTCAATGCCTAAAAATAAAATGGGTCTTATTACATAATTTGAATCTAATGGTTCCAAAAATGAAATCCATTTTTTCACATAAAATTTCAATAGGTGATAAAAATTATTAGTGCACATAACACGTAAAAACCATTTTTATAAAAAGGGTATTATTATGATTAAAATTATGATTAAGATAAAATTAAAAAAATTGTTGATTTTTATGAAATTAATTGGTTTATTATTAACAAAATAATAGTTATGTATCTTTAAAAAATTCAAAAATGGAGTTCCCCCTTATGTATACTTAGTTAAAATAAGAAGACCAAAAATAGTTTTTATTAAAGTAAAACATTACTTAATTTTCCAAAGTGTTAAACATGGGTTTTATAAACTAAAAATTATATTTTAAATGATTTATTTTACTTTATAAATATAATTTTTGTATAGAAAAAGGATTTAATTAGCTTGTAAATCATTATTTTATTATGAAAATGTCATAAAAGTGTCAGTATTTTCAAAAACTGTATTTTCACTATTCACCCAAAATTCAACTTTTTTAGATAAATCTCAAAAATTCATCCTGAGATAATTTTTACATGTTGAATTAAAAAAAATAATTTAATTTTATAAAATTAAAATTCTAAATTTTAAAATAAATAAATAAAAATTCAAAATATAAAGAAAAACAAATTTTATTGAAAAATGGTGTTTTATAGTATTTTTAATATTATTTCATATAAATTTATAATTTAAATAATGTTAAAATATTTGTTATTATATATTAATATTTTAAATTTGGTTATTTTAATTTATTAAGATAAAATATAAAACACTTAAAAAACTATTTATTTGATAAAGAATAATATTTTTAATATTAAAAAATATTAATTATGTATCCAACTTTAGTTGAGTAACATATTTTTATTTACTAAAGGTTTTAACATTATTATGATTTTCTTAGTAATATTCATATAATGTGTTGTGACTCATTTTAGTTTCTTGTTGCATGTAAAACAAGCTATCGAACGTTGTATTAAGTTAGAGAAAAATATATTCCAAAATCTCAAAATTTCACATCCCCCCCTAAATAAATTACATCCTCATGATTTTAATTATCACCTACTAATGAAAATATATAAGGGTATTTAAAAGATATATGTGACTCAATATATAATTTCTAGATAGATATTTTTTGTACCACTCTCTCTCTTTTATGGTGTTTACATGATTAAAAACACTCACATAAGTTTCTAATGATTTAATTTAAGTGAGTTTCAGTGTTTATATTGAATAATAAGTGATAGAATTCAATGAGAAATTGGAGATCATTTTAAGTCTTGTTAAAGGATTATACCAGTCTTCTTTAATGTTTCAAGACCTTTGAATGAAGTTAAAATCCCATTAAAAAGACATTGAAGGAAGTGGAGGAGGAACCTTTTAAAGTTGAAGTGGTGTAGTTTTCACTAGCTATTTGGTAGAGGGAACAGGCTACCCAATTATATGGTGGAAGTAGCTCCTTATGGAAAGAAGACCCACTAGCTAGCCAGTGGTGAAGACTTTAGTAAGAAGATACAGTAGTAGTTTATTGGCTACTCAGTGGAGGTGAATCTCCTAGATAATGGGGGATGTCCAATAACATACAGCCCCAAGTAGTCCACCAACTACCTAGTGGAAGCTACTGGGTAACTGGTGGAGTTTGGACTACTAGTCTAATGAGGCATTAAATTTGGTCAAGAAGACAATTATGGTGGTTTTCTTCAGCTTTAATGCTCCTGAATAATTCCAAAATATTCTCGGTCCTTTTAGAGTCTATAAAAGGATTTATTTGGCCTCTTGGAGTAGCACACTGATTACCAACAATTCTCTTATTTCAAACAATTACTGGATTTCTAGTATTCTCAAAATCCTCTAAAAGATCCATTTCCATTTATCAATCACTTAAAGGTTCTCATCCTTTCTCTCAAATATCTCATCCCAATTTGTAATCATCCATAAAAAATGATTTGTGAGTGGTTTTATAATGGGTTTTCTAAATCAAAACACTCTCTTCTCATCACCTTATTCAATTATTTATCACTCATTTTTGCAGTTTAAATAATGTTTTTAATGTTAAAATATGCCTCTAGTTGGTTAATTATTGTGTTGTGGTTAATTTTAAAGTAAATTTTTAAATTAATTAATTTTCTGTTTAATTTTTTAAAATTATAAAATATGTCTAGCTTTGAGTTTATTATTTAATTTTGAAGCTTCTTTTAAAATGATAATTTTTAGTGTCATTGTTTATTTTTTATGTTCTTTTAATTTAATTTTGCATTTCCTTGTTTTTTTAATTAATAAATTATTTAATAAATTTTTAATTTTATTTTTAATCTCATGTCTTAAATTATTTAATAAATTGTAACATTAATTTTCCATTTAATTGTTCAGTAATTTTTGTCATTATTTATTTTTAATTAATTAATTAACTAACTAATTAATTAATGTAACTTGAATTTAGTTCTTTATTTTTAATTTTATTTTTTTTGAAATTTTTTATATATTAACTTACAGTTTTTTTTTTAATTAATATATTTATTATTAGTATTAATTATATAATTTTATTTATTTAAATGTTTATTTAATTTAATTTTTTTCATGTATGATCAATTTGTGCCCAATGATCAGTTTTGAAAGGGATTGAAGTTTTTGTTCCTTTCTATCTCAATTGACCATGTGATTGATATTTTAGAAAACTCTTCAGTCTGGCATGCCTCATATATGATCAAACATTCCCTAAAAAAATTTGGCAAAGGGGATAATCGATCGCACCTTTTATTGACATCGATTATGAAGGGAGAGGATCTACTATGAGTTCAAGGTTGAGGAAGCTTGACTTGAATCTGAATGGGGAAGATCAAATAATCTGTGAGCACGAGAATTGGTGACCCATGCATTTAAGCTCCTATAAAGAATTTAGTATCACCATTATTGATAAAATCAGAATTGATGGATCTTGAGGAAATCATAAATCAATCGAAAGAGTTGTGAACCTGTGTTAAAGTTGATTTCATGAGTAAACCAAAGGAGAAGATGAGTGGAGCTTGATCCAAAGTCACGCTTGAATATCTGAAACCTGAATACCATTAAAGGTTATAGATGGAGGCTGAATCTTGAGATATACAACAAACCAATTCTATCCAAAACTGAAACATATTTGAAGATGAAATCTCTATGTTGTCTGAGTTTGAATGATGATGAACTTCCTATTTCACTAAGTCTGATGATCCATTGTTCAAATATGAAACCCCAATTTTTATTTCTAAATATAAAGAATGATTGATCTTTGGAAGACAACTCAAACTAGATCTGAATGGAATTGAACCTAGTAAAATTAAGGTAGAAGAAACCATATGTCGAGATTGACTAGTATACTATTTATCAATGAAGAGATCACTAGAATTGAAGAGGGACAAAGGATGAATATTAGGACTTGTTTATATTATCTTAACCCATAATCCACTAAACAGTGTCTCGAGATAGTTGGAAACATTACCTCAAGTGTTTCTCCCCATATTCCATAGGTTACCGACTAGCAGCAAGGGTCTACAATGGTATGGTTGAGATACTATAGTCACATGATCAAGGTATAAAATGGTATGGTTGAGATACTATAGTCGTATGATAATAGTGTATAATAGTGGTTAATAATAATGATAAGAAGCAGAAACAGTAATAAATAAGAAGAAGTGGAATAATAAATCATTTATATAAATAAATAGGCAGAAGCTATATTAATATCCAATAAAAAAATGATGATCATTCCATGATGTTATATAAAAAGGGAATTGCATGGGATATAAAGGTATACTAATATAAAACATGAAAAACAAAAGGACAAAAATACAAAAAAGTGGTCTCCACTAGCATCGCAAGCATAGGCTCAGTCCTCTACTCATGTACTCCACCCTAGTATTGAAAATAAAACATCAAAATATGGGTTCTTCCCTATGTCTTCCCCTGCAATCATGAAGTTAGTTTGGGTACCATAAGTGGCTCAAAAAGGGTGTGAGATATACTCAGTATTCTACCACCAATGGTTACTATAAATATCAATTCTATGCATATAAAATGAGAAAATTGTAGGTAAAGTTAAGGGTAGATCAATAAATAAATAAAACACATTGGTTTAGGATCCTCATGGGATACCCGACAGATACTACCTACTTTGGCCTAAGCCGAATATCTCTGAACCAAGTTCAACCTGTACAGATATAGTATATAAGTGAATTATATAAATATATATATATACACATATGTAGATACATTATAATTATTCTATAATACATGTATGGAAAACATAATTGGGTCATCATAAGTCAAGTGTAAATATAGATCAAACCCAATCGTTTTCTTTGGCTTGGCGGACACATCCTTAAACTTAGTAAAAATTCATCCTTATTTCCTAATAAAGAGGCATCCTTATCTCATATAAGGTGATCTGTAAGGAGGAACCCAAGTATCACACTAGGACTATGATAAGTATCCATCACCAAAAGAGTCTATCCAAGGAAATCTATGAGTGGAACCCAAGTATCACTCTTAGCATGGTCTAGAGGAACGGCCCTCTGAGCCCATCCATGGTACTCCACATAGGTAACCAAGTATCTCTCATGGAATCATATAGAAACATTTCCCATTGATCCCATCGAAGGTAATACACTAGGGAACTAGGTATTTCTCATAGGTAAAGTATATAAGGCATCTACATGGTGAACCCATCTAAGTTAATCTATAAAAGAAACCAAGTATCGATCTCGATGCATTGAGATTCATTTTCAGATTATAATTTATAAAGTTCAATGATCCCATCCAAGGAATCATAAAGTCAGGACCCTTTTATCTCCCTTGTCTTAAAGAAATGGTTTGGGTTTAGCTAGCATGAAAACTCATACCATTTACACAAATCAATATAATTATTACTAGGGTCATTTCACACACACCTCTATTGGTGATTTAATTCAATTCAAGGCATGAGGATCTTAAAACTTTAAGTAAGGAACATATTTTAGGGTGTCTCACATCAGGGTGGTCACCATACGACATTAATTAATAGGTTTATAAGACTACATTAAACATGGGTTATCATTTAATTTAATTTATTATACATTTAGGAGGAATCTTAGGAGGATTACAGTGTGTGGAATAATGGCGCATGATAAATGGAATTATAATTTTATGTAAAATAACTAGACCACTTAAATTAGGTTGGTAGATGATCACTCATCTGGTATTGGCCCTTTGTTTGGTCTGAATTGGAAGAAAATAGAAGAATCAGCAAATCCTATAAAAATAGGGCATATTAGCTCACACCAAAATAACACAGAGGATGTTAAAATAATTGAAATAAAGGAGATAGAAAATCAAAGATCTTATAGGTGGATAATGAACGTGATGAATGGTGGCTCGATCAGAGTCCAGATGAGGAAGAACCAAAGGGATCTAGGTTAGTTGTGGGAGGAGATCTCATATGGATACTCTTGGAGAGAAAGGGGGAATTAGATAAAAATAAGTGGTTTTCCCCTTTTAAAAACTAGTCCATGACATATTCATGATGTGAATATAATTCATGTCATCAATTCCGTGAGTTTTTTCCCTTCGAGAAAAAACAAATCATGTCGTGTATGGGGTCTGTCTAGGCCAATTCACATCATGAATTTATTTCACATCATTAATTTCCTCTACAGTTATCTCCATGCCACTTGTTTCCTTCCTTTCTAAAATAATTAATCAACCTCAAGGAATGGTTACTAAAACTTAATAAAAAATATAAACTTAATGATTGTTTAACCAAATTTAAAGAATCTATACCTCTTTGAAATTATGGGATATTGCAACCTCCCCTCCTTAAAATAACTCCTCTATGAGTTTCCCTTCTGAGGGTGGTTAAAAATTATATGAGAAAAGTTTTGACCACTGAGCATGTACATTAGTCTCTCTCTCCTAGGTATTTTCCTACACATGGTTGTTCTTCCATAGCACCTAAACCAAAGGAACTGACCTACCTAAGAGAGTCATCATGATCTGATTAATGATACATATTGGATACTCCTAAAAGGATTCATCTACCTCTAGATATATATTTGTAGGACCAAATGAATGGGATGGTTCATAATAATAATGGTGAAGCTATGATACATGAAAGACATCATGCATATCCTGGTACCTCTAAGGTAAATCTAACTTATAGGCTACTAGACCGACTCTCTCCAAGATCTTGAAAGGCCTGATGTAATTAGGTGATAGCTTTCCCTATCTGCAAATCCATCTATGAACCAATCTAGGAGAAACTCGTATAATGACCTGATTTCCCACCTTAAACTCTAGAGGTCAGCAGTGATTATCGGTATAATAATTCTTCTTGGACTGAGCTATAGACATATTCTTATGAATCAGCTAGACCTTCTCTAAAATCTGTTGAACAATACAAGGTCCCATTAGTACTACCTCACCTACCTCTAACTAACATAGGGGTGAATAGCATGGTCTACCATATTTGTCCTCATAGGGATCCATCTAAATAATTTCTTGAAATATGTTATTATAGGAAAAATATATAAGGGTAGGTGTTTTCCCCAATAACCTATAAAATCTTGGACATATTCTTAAAGCATGTCCTTTAACACCTGTATCACAGGTTTGGATTGACTATCTATATGAGGGTGTTACATTGTACTCAGAAGAACCTATGAACCCCTTTTTTAACCCTATCCAATATTGTGATGTAAACAAAGTGTATTTTTCTGATATGATAGAATGTGGAACACCATAAAGGTGTAACATCTCCTGAATATAAATCCTCCTGATCCCTTTAACTGAGAAGGTCTCTCAGATAGGTAGGAAGTGTGAAACCTTGGTCAACCTATCAATGATCACCCATACTACATCACTACCTTGAGAGGATCTTGGAAAACCCATCACAAAATCCCTAGTGACATCATCCCATTTCCACTTAGGAATGGACATAGGCTATAAAAGTACAGTAGGGCACTAATTATTCACCTTCACCTACTAACAGGTGGAACACTGTGTGATAAAACCTGTAATCTTCCTCTTCATACCCATCCACCAATATTGTAGATGTATGACTCGGCACATCTTGGTAAGCCTAGGGTGCACTTCCCAAATAAAGGAATTATATTCCCACGTCAATTATTCCCATATATCTACAATCACCCAAACACACCTATGAAAGTGTAGGATCTTATCCTCATAAATAACCCAACTAGGTGGTGGTTCCTCACCAGATACACTCTCAGTCGGGACTAAGCCATCGGTATATGAAAGATGCCTTATCCTTACTCATTCTAGAAGGGAATATGTCACTCCCAAAGATGAAAAAATAGGATAAAAACAATATTTATAAGCCTCCAGGTGAATCTCTAAAAATAGGGTCATCAACTTCCAGTCACTATTAGACTATTGGATGGCATGTGTCTTAGTTTTTCAGATCAAGTTTTCAGCTACTACATTTCCCTTTCTCGGTGTATAAGCAAGATCAAATCCGAATAACTATAGGTATTCTACGCACATTAACTTTCTAAGATTCAAATCACACTCTGTAGAAATGTATTTGATATTTTTTGGTCTATTTAAATTATGAACCCCTCTCCTAATAGATTATTCCTCCAACCATGTAAATCATAAACCATGACTACTAGATTGAGGTCATGTGTAGGTTAATTCTTATCTTGAGGTCTCAGTGTCTAGAACCAGTATTCAAAAAATTGATCTCCCTACATCAGAACTACTCCAAGACCAATTTCTGAGTCATTACAATACACTATATGGATTCTTCCCAAATCCAAAAGAATCAGGATCAATGTCGAATTCAATCTCCCTTTCATCTTCTTAAAGGTTGTATCATATGTTTCTGACCATAACAATTTAACACCATTTTTAGTCAACCTTATGATAGGAGATTCTAGACCTGATAAATCCTAAATAAAACACCCATATATCCAGAAAGACCCAAGAAACTACGTATGTCAAAGTAATTCTTGGGATGCTCCTAGGAAAATATAGAACTCACTTTCTATAGGTCAACAAACACTCCTACCTCGGAGATGATGTGACCTGAGAAGTGAACCTTATCGATCCAAAAGTGGAATTTAGTTAGCTTAGCATATAGTTGGTTCTATCTCAGTGTATTCAGCATGATCTTAAGATATTTTTCATATTTATATCAAGTGTGAGAATACACCAAGATACCATCCATGTATACCACCTTAAATAAATCCAAATATGTGTGTAAAACTCGATTCATCAAATCCATGAACACTACTAGCATGTTTGTAAGATGGAACGACATGACCAAATACTTTTAAATGCTATATATACTATGGAACATTGTATATATTATGTATGACGGTCTCACATGCACTAGATGGTAGCCCAGCCTCAAATAGATCTTGGACAAAATATTTAATCCTTGGAGATGGTCTAAGATTTTTCCTATATGAGGTAGTGGATACCGATTATTAACAGTAAGATGGTTCAACCATCGATGATCCATGAAAATCCTTAGGGTTTTTTCTGCCTTATTAGAAAATAGTACATGTGAACCCCATGGAGAAGTACTAGGTTAGAGAAAACTCTTAGATTCCAACTCCTCTAACTACTTCATAAGTTCCTAAATATCTATAGGTTCCACCCTATAAGGAGGAATGGAAACTGGTGACACTCCTAGAACTAACTCAATAGTGAACTCCACCTATCTCATTGGAGGTAATCTAGAGAAGTTATTAGGGAAAAAATCCATAAAACGATCCAACACATGAGGTAACTCCATATGTCGTATACCCTATTCACTCATAAAGAGACTAATCATCTGGGTTTTCACTCCACTCAACCCATGATTCTTTGGTCTAGATCGACTTTACTAGACATCCCATTCTCCCTTATGAACATAAGTACTTCTCTTGGGTTATATAAAAGACACCCTCTGGTGATAGAAATCAATATGGGTGTGGTATGAAACTAACCATTCCATCCTGAGATTGACATTGAAGTCTGTCATCACGAGGAAAAAAATATTCCAAAAGAAGATATATCCACCCACCTAAAGATGGAAATCCATTCATTGTAATTTACTCTCTGATCGCGATCCTAGGGGAGTATCTAAGGTAATAACACCACAAAAGTACTCCATTTCCTTCCCAAGTATCACCATAATTTCTGAAGATAAAAAGGATTTTTAAGTGACTATATTAAACAAATAAGAAACTGATGTAGAGGCTACTAGAAAAGTACCATGAACTGTAGATGGTCTTGGAATCTGCTCCTAAAGAGTAGGCTACACTGCATAGATATGGATAGATCTGAAACCCTAATATGAAACCCGAATAACCTAGGTAGGTCTAATCAATTGATGTTATACTACTAAAGTCTAGCTACCTAGACCTCTTTGGTAGATCGACCAATAGTAGTTTGTATCCTTACCTAACATGGAGAAATTGATCTTATACCCAAATGTAAAGTTGGTTCAAATCCCTTCTCACTAAGAAATAGATGAAAATTTCAGTATAAATTTTGAAGGTGACCCATATTGCTGAAATATCATCACTCAATTGGGTCCCTCATGCATTAGGACTTCTTATGGCCTGCCTGACCACACTGGTGACACACCACATAATTTTTAGAGTGTGTCATCTAACACATTTTTTCATTATGAGCAGACTCAAAGTGATGTTTCCTACTGCTAGAAGAACCATCTCACTATCTCAATGTTGAAATTCTCTAGCTCACTCTGTTATCCTCCCTCATCTTATACTCAATGATAAGGTCCTGGTTCATTGTCTCTGATATAGTGTTAAATCGAAATATGTTTACCTGTGATTGTATAGCATACGCAAGCCTATCCTCAAACCATCTCATAGTCTTCAACTCGTCACTGGTTAGTGTCAGTGAGAAATTATGAATCTCATTAAAACATGTAGAATACTACATCACAGACATAGAATCCCACTTTAGGTGTATAAACCCTCTAGTGTGGTCCAATCTCAGTTTATTTGGAAATAATTAGTCATATAATACTATCTAGAAGTCCGCCTAAACCATACCCTAATGACGATAAGGCTAAGAAATGACATCCCAACAACTTTTAGTAGATTCATGAAGCATATATTTATAAATATTTACCCTCCACTCTATAGGTATATCCAAATGCTCTAAGATCGATAACATGGCCTCTAGCCATGACTCAGTAGCCTGAGGACTTCCATCCCCTGAGAAGGTAGGATGATGTTATTGGAATTCTCGCATCAACTATTCCATAGAAATGGATGGTTGCAATTCACCATTTATAGACTACATGAATCTCAATAATCTCTCTAAAAACTAAGTATTAATGCCTAGATTAGGAATAATGAGAGGTGCCTCAAGTGGAACTACTAGAGGTAAATCTGGTGGCTCGGTACCCACCACCTCCAGATCATGGTCATCACCACTCTCCATGCACACTACTTGAGGACATCATGTCAGTATAGCTTTACAATTACAAAATTAACACCTCATATAAGATGTAAAAATATATAGAAACAAGATAATAGGAAGGTAAAGGTACACAACCTTCCTATAAATGAGTCACACCACTCTTACTGCTCCTAAATCTAGGTCTAGGTGATATTAAAGATCACATAGGATCATAAGAGATATTTTCTACTACCTACTACTATGGTTGGGTCAGGGTCTCATATAACACCATAGGGGTTTTGGTATATGGAGTTTCAAATTCAAGTTATAGAGGAAAACACCCTTTACTTTGTGATTGGCATCCCCATTTAACAGTAACCATTTCCTTTAAAAGTTTAAATTCATTTAAGTTCATACTTTTTCATATATATATATATATCATGGTCCAGTTATATGTGTCACCATTCCTAATTTATAAAGGCCCATAATCCTTATAAATTATAATTTGTACGTCAAGTAACTACATCATGACCTCTTACATCTGGTATCAAGATATAACAAGTCATGTAAAATGATTTAATTAAATGAGTCATCATTCCCAATTTATAAACGTAAATTCTTCATAAATTACAATTGGAATTCATGTAATCAAAATCATCTAACATTTCAACCCATGGAACCAGTGGTCTATGACTCAAACATGGTATAATAGGTTAACTAAGGTGAAATCATCAATCTATATGGGAAACACCATTTATATTGATGAATAAACTTAAATTAATCTAATTATTCTATCCCTGCAAGAAATTTTAGAACATATCCATATAAAATAGTCAAGGAACTCACAATAATCATAGGAAATACAAGCAATGAAAGCAACAAGATATACCTATATGGCATGACATAATGTATGACATGTGAATCCTCAAGTTCCAATAATGATGCATAAGATGATACTTCCTTATCATACCTGGACGAGGAAAAAATAAAAAACTATAATAATAACATCAACAATAATAATTTCACAAAACATATGTGTCACCCAATAGTGAAATTAGTACAATTATTGTAGGCTCAAACCAAAACAACAAAATCCAATCCCTAGGAAATTTGGGTTTCCACCATACATGGGTTAGTTAATCCCAAACATAATCTCATTACCAAATTCCAACACAATATTAGTCTCATGTATAATACCCAAATATTATGACAAAAGGAAAAGAAACCCACTAATACCACTTTGTAGCATCCCAATCTGGAAGCCACTAAGCGGTGTCCCGAGTTGGTTGGCCACATGACCTCAAGCATGCCTCCCTGTATGCTAGAGAATTCTGACTAGTAGTGAGTGTATATGATGGTATGGTGGGGATAATATACCCTTATGATCTCTGTGTATCACAACAGTGAATAATAATGGTATGTAGTGGAAATAGTAATAAACAATCAAAATAGGAATAATAAATCAGATGGATAAATAAACTGGCAGAATCTAAACCATTATCTGATACAAAAATGATGATTATTCTATAATTATATAAAAATTACAAGTACATAGGATATAGGTGTTAAGTAATATTCAACATTCTAAATAAAAATACAAAAAGACCAAAAGCTTCCTCCACTATCATCATGATCATAGGATCAATCCTCTACGCCCATACTCCATCCTAGTACTAAAAATCAAACATCATAAGTTGGGTGCTTCCCTTTGTATATCCCTGTAATCATGAAATGTGTTAATGAACCATTGGTGGCCTGAATAGGGTGTGAGATATAATTGGTATTCCATCACCAACAGTTCCTAGAACTATCCATTTTGTTCATATAAAACGAGCAGTGTGCAGGTAAAGATAAGGGTATAGTAAAGAATAAATAAAACACGTCATTTTGGGTTCCTCATGGGATACCCAGCCAATACTAACTGATTTTTCCTAAGCTAAATATCTCTAAACCAAGGTCAACCTGTAAATATATAGTATATAAGTGAATGTATTTTTTTTTGAGAAAATAGAGATAATATATTATTGATCAGAAATACCAAACCTATAAATCCAATCAGGAAAAGTGTCAACCCAACAATGATCACCCCAAGATTTCTCATAGCTCTCCAAATTATGAGCATCTATATTACCCCCTAGTTTGATGAAATAAAAATTTAATTCAATGAATCTTTTGATCAATGACTAAATATTTCTTAGAATAAGGGAAAACGGCTAAAAACCCTCCTCCTTCTTGGATTAGGCGATAATCACCTCAAGGAAATCTGATTCCACCAAAATATATTTCTATTATTTTGAGAAACTAATAAGGATACCATATAGGATATCATATGAATCCACTACCATAGGACTCCAAGAGGCCTGGAAATCCATGAAATAAGCTTCCACAACCTGGCCATTGTTGTGGTGGGCAATGAATCCAACCCCAACCCTCAAATGAATAGAGATTGTTGCATCTGTATTCATTTTGATAAAACCCTCTGGGGTAGGATTCCAGCAATGAGAATCCTATTTATTACTACCCAATGAGGGCCTCACATCATTCCCATTCAAGAAATTCATCCATTCAAAGTCCCTATTGATCCAAATACAATCGTGGGTCACCTTATTTTGGAAGATTAACTCATTTCTTCTAGTCCAAATCAACTAAGAAATTGTGCACAACAACCCCACCACTTTTGGTTCCAACAAAGACACCCATTTATTGAGATTTTGGACCAACCCATAATATGAATCAAAGAAATTTTTAAATTATGTTTCTCATTCCTTCCATTCCCCTTCCACCCCAAGACATAAGAGAATTGTATAAAAAGGTGATTCCTCCTCTTGGAGGCACAAAGGATAGTTTTCATCCTCCACAAGATGTCATCCTACCAAAAAATCGCAGGTTGGAAGTACACTAGAGAAAACCTTCCACCAAAAAAATTCAACCTTGGGTGGAGTAGTGAGCAACCATAGCTTCTTCTAGTAATCATCAGGATGGGAATGAGCCAAACTATGAACTCGTATTATATAGCCTGAACGAACTAAGTATGTCACAACCCATCCCAATGGGGCCCATGCCACAACTCTCCAAGCCCGCCTCCAATAGGCCAGGGGCTAGTGACTAGCACCGAGTAGGCATGTCGCTAACATGGGAAGAATTGCCTATAAACCTACACACACACACACACACACACACACACACACACACACACACATCTCCAAGCCCACAAATCTAAAAAGTAAAAACTACTGAAAATGGAAATACAGGAATACACTAAAAATCCCAACCAATAGAGTATGATAACAAAGTAAAGTATAGTAATGAAAAACCCTGGGCCAAAAGTACAAGCCCACCAAAATAAAGTCTGTAACAAAGTCCAACCTGTAAAGAAAGGCACTGGTACTGTAATCTGTAGCCGTAGGAACACACCTTGGCCTGCCGGATCTCACTGAGCACCGTCCGGTCCTGGTCCACCTAGAATCTTGTCAAAGGTTCGCTCGTCTACACAAGACATGACACGTGCGGGCAAAGCCCGTTCAGGGGTGAGTATAATAATACCCAGTAGGACACCCTGAAACCACAAAGGAATACAACAAGGTAAAAATACAACAAAGGAAATATATAGTCAGCTCTACACATTATATGTTTATAGAACATATAACAAGAATATCCAGGTATACTCATACACGATCGACTATCATGAAACCACCACTAAGATCCATCTTGAATATTACACTAAACACGTAACTGAGAGAACATACTCCTAAGTCTGAATAAAGATACGATGCACTCGTTCCGAGAGAACTCACTCCACGAGTATTGAAGAAAGATACTCGATGCGTCAGATGAGGATCACAACCAGTAGCTATGGGGTGATTCCAACAACTCAGTCTGAACTAACCTGCTAAGTAGAGGATCGGCGCCCAGGTAAAGTAGGTCACATCGATACCAAGAAACTCTACCTAGGGTACCACGAAGGAATAGAGGATCCGACTCTACATCTCATAGAGGGGATTCCAAAAACTCTATTCAGGAAGTCCTGCTGAAGGGATCATACTCTTGTATGTAGGAAATGATACCAGAAACCTTCAGGGGAAAGACCAAGGGGATGAACCCTAAGGAAACTAGTCCAAGTCATAGAATACAATTGGCTCAAGCCATGTAAAACAAGTTACACGGCGTGTAGTAGGGTTACACACCGTGTTCCTCGACTCCAGGTACTGCCCATGTAGAACAGCCCGTGTCTTAGTCCAGGTATTTAAAACTAGACTACATGGCATGTGTAAGAATAACACGTCGTGTCCAAGAACCTGGGGTTCGCTCCGTGTTCGCTGGCCATGTGCCCGTACACGGTCTCAACCCGCGTCGCCTTACCCATGTACCAGTACACAGGGTATCCCGTGTATCTGGCCGGGTCTGGCCGGGGAAGGGTATACACGTCGTGTCCTTGTCCGTGTACCCAACCCATGTCCGTGTACTCCCGGAGTACATGCCAGGTAGTCTGCTGATGAACACACGTCGTGTAGCCCATACTACACGACGTGTAGTCAGGATTTCTCCAGAACCGTCGTCTTCCTCCTCGTGCCTCATCCGGATCTCTGGATCTCGTTTCTCTTGTCTGTTTTCCGTGAAACTCAAGATCCTTGTTCATTTCATCATCCTAACACCTAATACGGGTGTTTTGGACCTTCAATCGTCTTGGAAAACAAGATTTTATTCATCCAAAAAAACACTCGAGAAGCCATAACTTCTGATTCATCCCGAATCGTCTGCCGCCATCGTCGTCGCAGCTCCGTAGAATCATCCCGAGGTTGGATCTACAATTTCAGATCGTTACATCACAGATCAAAGGCGCAATCGATTGTTGTTCATACCCCGTGAAGAACGCGTAGAACGCACACGAAGAACGCGAGAAATCGGGGAAGAAATGCACAACAAATCAAGAAGTATGAACCTCGATCTAAGTTCATGTCGATCTTGGTTCCTCGCTGTTAGAATTATAAAAGAAAACAAAAATAACCTTCAAGAATCAATCCCCAAAATCCCCATAAAAAGACCATCCCAAAAATACGATCGATCTGCGGGCTAATCTGTTCATGGATTAGTCCGTGTTTGTTGTAGGAATCAAGAACGGGGAAAGGAAACCAAGGTCAAACATCCTACCTGGATCTGCGGTGTTCGTTGGTGAAGATCCGGTCTCCATGTCGTCGTCGCTGGTGAAACTCGTCAAGAATGTCTTCATCGCGCTGGGGGTTTCCTCCAGAGCTTTACAGAGCCTCCAGGGGAAATTCAGGGTTATGAGATCTATAACCCTGATCCCCTATGAAATATTTAATTTAAAAGAATTAAGATATTTCACTGTAGAAATATTTAATAAAATATTTTTAATTAAATATTTTATTATGGTTACATCCAAAAAGTATATTTCACCACCGACCTGCGTCAGCCAATGTTAGGTCTCACCTAAGGGAAACTCGCTACTCTGAATGCAACAGTGCCCCCATATTTCTGATCCAAGCACTCTTTCAAGAGTTATTCCACTTTTTTAGGAAAACCATATGCGCGCATTATTTAATTATTTAATTAAATATTCAAACATTTGTTTCGGGCTCACCGGGCCTCGGAACTGCACACCGTCTCAGAGCCTGGTCTTGAAAGAATTCCCATATAATATTAAAATAATACATGGAAAAAAATCTGGGACATTACATCCTCCCCACCTTAGGGATTTATGTCCCCAAAACTCCAAAACAAAGGCTACTCAAAAATATGTGGGTACTACACACAAATATGAGCCTCCCGCTCCCACGTGATCTCCTAGAGATTCTTGTGCTGCCACTGGACATGAACCAAGGGAATATCTCACCCACAAAGGATCTTCTCCTGCCTATCCTTGATCTCCACTGGGTACTTAGAAAAGGTCGTTCCATCATCGATGTCTAGCTTTCCCCAGTCGATGACGTGCAATGGATCATGCATGTACCTCCGTAGCTGCGACACATGGAAGACATTGTGTACCCGATCCATCTGAGGAGGTAGAGCCAAGTGGTACGCCACCTCGCCAACTCTACTCAGAATCTGAAAAGGTTCGATGAACCTCGGAGATAGCTTGCCTCCTCGGCCAAATCTCCGCAATCCCCATCGAGGTGAGACCCGAAGGAACACATGGTCTCCCTCCTCGAACTACAAGAGCCTCTGTCTCCTGTTGGCATAAGATTTCTTCCGACTCTGTGTAGTCTTCATCTGCTCCTGGATGACCTGCAACTTCTCCATAGTATCTCGCACCATCTCTGGTCCCATGATTGCTCACTCTCCTAGGTCAGTCCAGCAAAGTGGTGACCTCCAAGGTCGCTCGTACAAATCCTCGAATGGTTCCATACCAATAGTGGAATGATAGCTGTTGTTATAATAAAATTCCACCAGTGGTAGGTGATCCTACTAGCTATGACCGAATTCATGTATGCAAGCTCGTAGCATATCCTCCAGAACTTGGATGGTCCACTCTATCTGACCATCACTCTAAGGATGAAACATTGTGCTCAAGCGTAACTGAGTCCCAAAAGCTTCCTGCAATCACTTCCAAAAACAGGATGTGAAACAAGCATCACGATCTGAGATGATCCTTGATGGAACTCCATGAAGTCGAACTATCTTCTGCATGTAGAGATGTCCCAAGCTCTCCACTGAACTCTGCTCCCGTGTGGCTAGGAAGTGGGCCGACTTGGTGAGTCGGTCAATGATCACCCAGATGGCATTGTGTCCCCTAGACGTATGTGGTAAACCTGTCATGAAGTCCATGGATATCCCATCACACTTACACTCTGGAACCTCAAGGGGCTGAGTCTAACCTGTTGGAACCTGGTGATAAACCTTTACTTGCTGACAAATAAGGCACCGAGAAACAAACTCTGCCACACTCTTCTTCATTCTTGGCCACTAGAACTGGAATTGGAGGTCCTGGTACATCTTTACCATGCCTGGATGCACCACCAAAGGAGATGTATGGAACTCCCTCAGAACCTCCTCCCGCAAAGTCACTGGTACTACTATGTTCCCTATGAAAAGAACAATGTGCTCCCCACCTTTTGAATATCCATCGGCAGCATCACCTGTGGATATCTGAGCACGTAGAGTCTCACAACTAGCATCCTCAAGCTGCACTTCCCTGATTCACTGTAAGAGTGGAGGGTAACAACTAGTGACTGAAGGTAAGCTCCCTCATCTCTATCCATGAATGATAACTGTAACGAGGCCAACTGCCTCGTCGCCTCATCCAGCAACTGCGAACTGGATTTCCTGCTGAGAGCATCTACCACAACGTTCCCCTTCCCAGGAGTATAAACGATCTCAAAGTCGTAATCCTAGAGGAACTCAAGCCATCGCCTCTATCTCAAATTCAGATCCTTCTAAGAAAATATATATCTAAGACTCTTGTGATTAGAGTAGATGATAAACCACTCGCCCATCAGGTAGCGCCGCCACATCTTCAATGCGAAGACTACCGCTGCAAACTCAAGATCATGGGTTGTGTAGTTCTGTTCGTGTTGTCTCAACTGACATGATCCATAGGCAATCACTTCTTGCCTCTACATCAAGACACAACCAAGCCCGGTTCCGGATGCGTCACATAACACTAGGTACTCGACACCATCTTCTGGTAGTCTCAAGATCGGGGTGCTCGTCAGACTCTGTCTCAACTACTAAAAAGCATGTTGGCATCTCTCGGTCCATAGGAAAGGCTGCCCCTTTCAGGTCAAAGCTGTCATGGGTGATGAAATCCTGGAGAAATCAGGAATTAATCTCCGATAGTAGCCTACCAACCCAAGGAAACTCCGCACCTCTGTCACGCTCCGAGGTGGCTCCCATGATAACACTACCTCTACCTTGGCTGGGTCCACTGCTACACCATCTGTGGAGATAACGTGTCCCAAAAAGTGGACCTCCTGTATCCAGAATTGACACTTCGAGAGTTTCTCGTACAACTGGTGCTCTCGAAGTGTGTCCAGAACCATCCTTAGGTGCCTCACGTGCTCCTACTTGGACGCAGAGTACACAAAGATATCATCGATGAAGACCACCACGAACTGATCTAGATAGAGCTGAAAGATCCAGTTCATGAGTCCAATAAACACTTCTAGGGCGTTCGTCATGCCTAAGGGCATCACCAAGTACTCATAGTGACCATAGCGACATCTGAAAGCCATCTTCGGTATATCCTCATCTTGTACTCACAACTGGTGATAGCCTGATCATAGATCAACCTTCGAGAACCATCGTACCCCTCTTAACTGGTCAAAGAGGTCATAGATTCTCAGTAGTGGATACTGGTTCTTCACGGTCACCTGATTCAAGCACCGGTAATCCACACACAGCCTCAAGCTCCCATATTCCTTCTTAGCAAACAACACTAGGGCCGCCCAGGGTGAAACACTGGGTCTCACGAAGCCCTTCCTCTGCAAGTCTTCCAATTGCACTCTCAACTCACGAAGCTCTGCAGGAGCCATCCGATATGCTAGTGCTGATATCGGTGTCGTCCTGGGTTGCAACTCAATGCAGAAATCGATCTCCCGACGGGGAGGTAGTCTGGGTACATCCTCTGGAAATACGCCCTCGTACTTAGCCACTATTGCTGGAAACTAGAAACTCATAACATCTACTACGCCAATGGCTAGGCTAGCCAACTGATGTGAAATTAGTTGTACCTTCCTACGCATGAGTCCATCCTATGCTGTTTGAGTCTCCTTTTCACCGACGAAGGAGAACCACATTCTATCACTGGGGACACACCGCACCCTTCACCTAAAACATTCAATTTGGGCATGAACTGTGGTTAGCTAATCCATACCAAGAATGACATCGTAAGGCCTCGACGCTACCACCAAGAGGTTCCAACCGAAACTCTCGCCTCCAAGGGTCAGGTCACACTGTCTGCAAAGGTGTGTGGTCTCTGAATATTCTCCAGTCGGTGTTTCTAAGCATAAGGTTCGATTCAATGGCTCAACTGAAATCTCAAGGTCTTGAACAACATAAGCAGCAAGAAAAGAATGACTAGCACCTGTGTCTATCAGTACGGAATCCAAAGTATAAAAGACACAGATTGTACCTCTAATCATTGCGGGAGTACCTGGGTCATAAGCCTTCACTTCCTACAGCTTTCCATGCCTCTGTCCACCAGCTCCCTGAGCCTAGGGTGGACCTCCTGGGGGTGGTGGTGGTAAACGGTCAAAACGCCGACCACCTCCAGCTTCCCTCCCATATCCTCTACCACGTCCACCACCCCATGGGTCTGTCTGTGTAAAGACCCGTAAATTTCAAGGAAATTTTTTTCTTAATTTTCTTTGGAATTTTACAAGAACGCAGTTTCTGACGGCACCTGATTCTGAGGCCCGGTGTGCCCGGAATCATTTTCCGAAGTTTGGTGCGGGTACGTTCAGTGAACGGACGAGCCGGTTTTTCTAACTTTTGAACCGGTGCCCAGAATCGAATTCCAAGGGCACCGATGGAATCACAGCGCCGGTATTTGCTTAGAAACGCCTCTTCCGGAGTTGCGTTGCTTGGGTGTGGTTTTTAATTTTTGGGCTTAAAGTTAAGAAATAAAATAAATTGTTCGACAAACTTTATTTTATTTCACTTAAGCCAATTTGAAGCCACTTGAAGCCACTTAAAGTTTCTTAAGCTGAGTTGATGTGGTTTGGGTGTTATCCAAAAATATCCTACCCTCTTGGTAGGATATTTGGGAGGTGGGGCCCACACAAGCCCCCCATTTCTTTCCGCTAAGTAACGCACCCATGAAAACCCGTCATTATGAAAGTCAACTGACGCATTTTCTTAATTTCTTAACGCACCAATTAATTGGGCGGTTTTATTCGTTGAATTAATTGGGCGGTTTTATTCATTGAATTAATTCGATGAATTAATTTAATCATTTCTTAACCTGTTTTCAATCCGTTGGCGTAATAATAAAATAAGACCAACGCATGACTTCTGAAAAAATGCTCGTTGAGAGGTTTTGACAACTTTGTGCCTTCATCCTCCTTCGCAAAGAACGCGAAGAACGCGAAGAATGCGAAGAACGATGTCACCCTCGGAGATTGACAACGCTTCTTCCGAGACGTTATTCCCCGCAATGATCTCCGATCACCAACTGCTTGAGGTAGGAGATTTCGGGTTTCTTTTAAATCTTCTTTGTGGTTTATAACAACACATGGATTTAATCGATATAATTAAATCTTCATGTTCTTGAACCTCGGAGTTCGTCGACGCGACGCCCTTCCACGACGACGCGACGCGACGATCGCCTCCTTCCGCGGCGATCATTTCCGCGAAGAACGTGTGTGCACCGTTCCTAAACCGAGGTAGGGGTTTGAATCTTTTTAAGTTGGTGATTCTTTCCTTCATTTATGAAAGATAAATCTGACGGACATGTTCCAATTTTTATTTAAATTAAAAATTGTGAAGGTTAACGTTTTACGTTTCGGCCAACTGTTATCGATATAAAGGGAGGGGATCGGTCCGCACAAACAGGGCCGATACCCCTCCCCCCTTTTCTTTTCTTCGTTTGATTAGCGAAGACGGTAATGCATCGTTGCACCATGCTTGAGCGGAAGGAGACGTGAACGATGCGGGCCACGACGAAGAAACGCGACACTGTCACGCCGCGCCGAGGATTGCGAACAAGGCCGCGGTCGGAGTCGGGCCGCGGCAAAGGGGCGCGGCGCCATCGGGTCACGCTGGAAAACCACAAAGACGACGCTATTCGTTTTGACGTGTGGATTGACGGGCGACGACGAAGCAGGCCGTTATGGCATTTGAATCCCTTCGCAGTGAAGGTGGGGTCCCGGGGGGACCATAGGCGAAGACGACAGGAGAAACGGACCAACGGAGCACGTCCGGTGGTCCGCGGAAGGAGGTGGCGGCGCACCACGCCGGCGCGGCGGCGCCGGCGACCGGCGGCGGTGGCGCGCCGCTGAAGGGTTGGCGGCTGGCGGATCCGCTGCCGGCCTCAATTAGCGGCGGGCGGGGGAGTCGCGCACCAAGCTCCGCGTTTCAGCTCGGCCAGCCGAGCCGCGGCCGGCCGGTCAGGCTGGACCGAGCTGGGCCCAACCGGGCCGGGCCCAGCCGGGTCGGACCCGGTTCGGACCGACCCAGGGGGGGTCGGGCCGGGTCGCCCCGGGCCCAGACCCCCTATTTTCAGACTCAGTTGGTTCAAACGCCCATAACTTGGGCTACGGACCTCCTATTGACGCGCTGTCAGCGGTAACGCGATCCTTGGATCGAGACGGTCATTTCAGTATATCTCACTCAAGGTTTCAGAATACTTTGAGTTCGGCCGGGTTGGTTCGTACACGAAACCAACTGGGCCCTCGGAGCGGAAACGCTCATATCTTGAGCTCCGGACGTCCGATTGACGTGTCGTCGACTTGGTTGAGTTCCTATTAATGAGACGGATCTTTTGGCGTACTCCGCCCGAGGTTTGGATGCAGGTGGAATACGATCGGGTTGGTTTTTCTTTAAAAACCAACCGGGCCCCTGGACGAAAAAGCCAATAACTCTCAGACCGGGCATCCGATTGACGCGTCGTCTGTTGCGTTGAGTTCCTGTTGACGATACGAAACTTTTGGATACATCAACTCTGGACCTTGTGTCAGTTGATGTATCAGCCTCTCGGCTCGTGGAGCGGACCCTCCCGAACGAGCTTGCTGTGTGCGGGAACCCTAGTGCTGGCTGCGACTTCGACGACGACAACTGTGCAGAGATCCTTAGTGGACTGCGACGATGAAGAGTGCTGGTCTTGTATCCTATGTGGGTCCCAGCCATGCTGGTCTTGTATCCTATGTGGGTCCCAGCTTAGATGATTCAGTGCTGGTCTTGAATCCTATGTGGGTCCCAGCATAGATGAATCGATGATGAGTGCTGGTCTTGTATCCAATGTGGGTCCCAGCCATACTGGTCTTGTATCCTATGTGGGTCCCAGTCATGCTGCTCTTGTATCCTATGTGGGTACCAGCCATGCTGGTCTTGTATCCTTTGTGGGTCCCAGCTTATATGATTCAGTGCTGGTCTTGAATCCTATGTGGGTCCCAGCATATATGAATCAATGAAGAGTGTTGGTCTTGTATCCTATGTGGGTCCCAGCCATGCTGGTCTTGTATCCTTTGTGGGTCCCAACTTAGATGATTCAGTGCTGGTCTTGTATCCTATGTGGGTCCCAGCAAAGTTGAATCAATGTAGACAGCTGGTCTTGTATCCTCAGTGGGTCCCAGCTTAGATGATTCAGTATCTATATCTGATCATCCCTTTCACCCTTTTTGACGAAGTATACCTGTGTGAGCTGAATACTGTCTACTCTCCTTTGTGGATTGTGTTGAACTATCCTGTGTGGATTTACTTTTTACTCTCCTTTGTGGATTGTGTTGAACTATCCTGTGTGAATTTACTGTTTACTCTCCTTTTTGGATTGTGTTGAACTATCCTGTGTGGATTTACTGTTTACTCTCCTTTGATGATTGTGTTGAGCTATCCTATGTGGATTACTTTTTCTCTCCTTCGTGGATTGTGTTGTGCTACTCTGTGTGAGTATACATTTTGCTTTCCTGTGTGGACTGGGTTGTGTTTGGGCTCGGATGTTGGAGCCAAATGGAATTGATGACTTAGGTATATGTATGGGCATATACCTAAGCATTGTCGGTTGTTACTTCGTGATTGTATCTTTCCTTTGTGGTTTATCCTTTGTGGGTTTCGGGAGACCTTCGGGGGTCTTGGGGTCCCTACTGAGTAGCTTATACTCACCCCTGCATGGGCTATGCCCGCACTTTGTTGTATTGGTTGCAGACGACGGACAGCGCTGATCGTGGTGGAGGCTTGCGGAGCAGGATGGTACCTGGAGGTGGACCACTGGGCGGGACGTACTCAGAGTGGACGGCTGGACCGAGGAGCTGTGGAGGCTATCTGTGCTCGCCCTTCAGGTGGGACTTCCAGAGGATGGCTCGACGCTACGGCTTTTCTTTTCAGTTGTTGTTTTCCCCTTTCAGTTGTACTTTACAGTTGGGCTTGTATTTCCGGCCCCTTTTTCTTTCAGCACAGCTTGTTACAGTTTTTACTTAGTATTTACTCTTTCCGCTTGCTTACTCTGTGATGGTTGTTTACTTTACAAAGGCAATGCCTTCCCTGTTTATCGGGATTTACGCCTTGGTGCTAGTCGCCAGCCCCTGGCATATGGAAGGCGGGCTTGGGGTAGTCACGACACGGGCCCTGAGGACGGGTCGTGACAAATTGGTATCAGATGAGTTCGGTTCTACCGCAAACTCTGATCTTTCTTATATATGAAGCAATAGTGTTCAGTGTATTAGGTGTGGTTATCAGTCCAGGGAGTCCAGTGTTGGTGCGGCGGCCGACGTATCCGTACACCAGGACCCTGACTTCTGATTTCCGACTTAATGCACGAAAACATTAATTGCATGTGTGTTCAAGTTTTCTTTGTGATTACTTGTGTCAGCTCACCAGGTATACAGTTCTGACTGTGGTGCACCTGTTTCTTTTCAGGATGGCCCCACGACGGCAGCCAGCTAGGGTTCCGAGAGTGGAGCGTGATGACAGCCCACCGAGCGATGAGGCCTCGGTGCAGGGCTCCATGTCAGCAGAGGCACTGGCGGTACCTTTACCCGCCGAGCCACCGATGCTACCAGCCCCAGCTGCTGACGATGCACGTCGCCTTAGCGCGCTGCACGAGTTTCAGCGTCAGCGACCGCCTAGGTTCCACGGGGAGACAAACCCCCAGGCAGCGGAGGACTGGCTGGAGTCAGTTGTACGGGTTTTCAGATTAGTGAGGACACCAGCAGACCTCATGGTGATCCTCGCAGTGAGCCTCCTGCATGCAGCAGCAAGCATATGGTGGAACTTGATGCTCCAGGTGCACGAAGAGACATCTCTCCTCTGGACAGGCTTTGAGATCATCTTCCACTCCGAGTTCGTCCCAGCCACCCTCCATGCGGTGCGCATCCAAGAGCTGCTACAGCTACGGCAGGGCAGCATGACAGTGGCCCAGTACTCGGTGAGATTTACTGATCTCTCGTGCTACTCCACCGATATGGTACGGGACCCATTCTTCCGGGCCCGGACCTTCGAGCAGGGACTGAGGCACGAGATCAGGGCTTCGATGATCTCCCTCAACATTCCGACACAGGCAGAGGTGTTGGAGATATCCCTTCTAGTGGAGAGTTTTCTCGCCGAGCAGGCTCCAGTGACAGGACCCTCCGCAGGACGGCCCGTAACAGGGTCTTCTGCAGCTGGCAGTAGACAGGTGACGCAGAGGTCCAAACAGGCCAGACCGTCAGATGGGCAGTCTCAGGATGAAGATTCGGTTGTGTGGGGCACCCGAAGGAGAGATAGCTACACGAGGGGAAAGCATTGCTACACATGCAGCGGGCGAGGTCACATGGCTCGAGACTGCCCGACTCATCTTACAGATGAGCAGCAGGTGGTAGAGTGACCTCCTAGATAGAGGTTCGGCCATGGTGGTCCGCAGGGTGCAGGCGGATGAGGCAGAGGAGCTGGCTGAGTAGCAGATGGTGGGCAACACTTCGAGGTGTTGCCACCGCCACCACCAGGAGGTCCACCCCGACTGCAGGAAGTTGGTGGACATGGGAGATCTCATCTTCAGGCAGCTGAGGCCTTCGATCGTGGAGCTCTGGGAGCAAATGGATAGGAGCGGAACTAGTGGATACATCCTTTGTACTTCTAGTTCCTTGTTGTTATTGTGTAGCGTCTTTTTATTATGAGCTGTAATAATAAAAGACGCATACCTTTGTGATGTTTTCATTCCTGTACTCTTTTGTGTTGTTACTAAGAGGTTCCAGTTTAGACTGTTGACTTGACCCTCACTTGTGAGACATCTACTGGAGGAGACCTAGTTACCACACACTGATGCTGACAGTGTGACTCAACCCTTGGAGGTGAGAGTAACGGTTGGATATCTTGGTAGTGGCGTCGAGGCCTTACGACGTCATCTTTGGTATGGATTAGTAACATCCATGTCGGGATTGACTGTATTAGGCAAAGGAAGTGGTTCATCCAGGGGATGAGACCGGATTTCTCTTATCGACAAGGAAGAAATCTCAGCATCTCTTGTAGGACCAGAAAGGTCCAAGTAATCCATGATCAGATGAGGACAGCTCAGAACCGGAAATATTCTTGTGCTGACAGGAGGCGGAGGCCACTAGAGTTCGAGGATGGCGACCACGTCTTCTTGCGTGTCTCACCTCGACGTGGATTACGGAGATTTGGCCGAGGTGGCAACTTTTCTCCACGCATCATCGGACCTTTCCAGGTCCTCAGCAGGATTGGCGAGGTGGCTTATCACCTCGCTCTACCACCTCAATTGCACCGGGTGCACGACGTCTTCCACGTATCTCAGCTGAGGAGATACGTGCACGACCCGTCACACTTCATTGACCATGGAGAGCTGGACGTTGATGATGGGGAGATCTTTGCGGAGGTCCCGGTGGAGATCGAGGATCAATAGGAGCGGGTCCTACGTGGACGATCGATTCCTCTTGTGTGCATCATATAGAAGCACGGGAACCTCCAGGAGAGAACTTTGGAGTGGAAGGCTCAGATGCGTGCTCAGTACCGCCTTTGTATCCCTAAGTTTGTGGTGAAGCTTTACAGGGACGTAAAGCCTTGTGGTGGGAGTAATGTAAAGACCCGTAAATTTCAAGGAAATTTTTTTCTTAATTTTCTTTGGAATTTTACAAGAACGCAGTTTCTGACAGCACCTGATTCTGAGGCCCGGTGTGCCCGGAATCATTTTCTGAAGTTTGGCTCGGGTACGTTCAGTGAACGGACGAGCCGGTTTTTCTAACTTTTGAACCGGTGCCCAGAATCGAATTCTGAGGGCACCGATGGAATCGCAGCGCCAGTATTTTCTTAGAAACGCCTCTTCTGGAGTTGCGTTGCTCGGGTGTGGTTTTTAATTTTTGGGCTTAAAGTTAAGAAATAAAATAAATTGTTCGACAAACTTTATTTTATTTCACTTAAGCCACTTGGAAGCCACTTGAAGCCACTTAAAGCTTCTTAAGCTGATTTGATGTGATTTTGGTGTTATCCAAAAATATCCTACCCTCTTGGTAAGATATTTGTGAGGTGGGGCCCGCACGAGGCCCCCATTTCTTTCCGCTAAGTAATGCACCTGCGAAAACCCGTCATTATGAAAGTCAACTGACGCGTTTTCTTAATTTATTAACGCACCAATTAATTGGGCGGTTTTATTCGATGAATTAATTGGGCAGTTTTATTCATTGAATTAATTCGATGAATTAATTTAATCGTTTCTTAACCTATTTTCAATCCGTTGGCGTAATAATAAAATAAGACCAACGCAAAACTTCTGAAAAAATGCTCGTTGAGAGGTTTTGACAACTTTGTGTCTTCATCCTCCTTCACGAAGAACGTGAAGAACACGAAGAATGCGAAGAAAACGCGAAGAACGCCGTCACCCTCGGAGATTGACGACGCTTCTTCCGAGACGTTCTTCCCCGCAACGATCTCCGATCACCAACTGCTTGAGGTAGGAGATTTTGGGTTTCTTTTAAATCTTCTTTGTGGTTTATAACAACACATGGATTTAATCGATATAATTAAATCTTCATGTTCTTGAACCTCGGAGTTCGTCGACACGACGCCCTTCCGCGACGACGCGACGCCTTTCCGCGACGATGCGACGCCCTTCCGCGATGTGACGATCGCCTCCTTCCGCGACGATCATTTCCGCGAAGAACGTGCGTGCACCATTCCTGAACCGAGGTAGGGGTTTGAATCTTTTTAAGTTGGTGATTCTTTCCTTCATTTATGAAAGATAAATCTAACGGCCATGTTCCAATTTTTATTTAAATTAAAAATTGTGAAGGTTAACGTTTTACGTTTCGGCCAACTGCTATCGATATAACGGGAGGGGATCGGTCCGCACAAACACGGCCGATACCCCTCCCCCCTTTGCTTTTCTTCGTTTGATTAGCGAAGACGGTAATGCATCATTGCACCACGCTTGAGCGGAAGGAGACGTGAACGATGCGGGCCACGACGAAGAAATGTGACGCCGTCACGTCGCGCCGAGGATTGCGAACAAGGCCGCGGTTGGAGTCGGGCCGCGGTGAAGGGGTGCGGCGCCATCAGGTCACGCTGGAAAACCACAAAGACGACGCTATTCGTTTTGACATGCGGATTGACGGGCGACGACGAAGCAGGCCGTTATGGCGTTTGAATCCCTTCGTAGTGAAGGTGGGGTCCTGGGGGGACCATAGGCGAAGACGGCAGGAGAAACGAACCACCGGAGCACGTCCGGTGGTCCGCGGAAGGAGGCGCCAGCGACCGGCGGCGCGCCGCCGGAGGGTTGGCGGCCGGCGGATCCGCCGCCGGCCTCAATTAGCGGCGGGCGGGGGAGTCGCGCACCCCGCTCCGTGTTTTGGCTCGGCCAGCCGAGCCGCAGCCGGCCGGTCGGGCCGGACCGAGCCGGGCCCAGCAGGGCTGGGCCCCGATGAGTCGGACCCGAGTCGGGTCGACCCGGTTCGGGCCGACCCAGGGGGGTCGGGCCGGGTCGCCCCGGGCCCAGACCCCCTGTTTTCGGACTCAGTTGGTTCAAACGCCCATAACATGGGCTATGTACCTCCGATTGACGCGCCGTCAGCGGAAACGCGATCCTTGGATCGATACGGTCGTTTTGGTATATCGCACTCAAGGTTTAAGAATACTTTGAGTTCGGCCGGGTTGGTTCGTACACGAAACCAACCGAGCCCTTGGAGCGGAAACGCTCATATCTTGAGCTCTGGACGTCCGATTGACGTGCCATCGACTTGGTTGAGTTCCTCTTAATGAGATGGATCTTTTGGCGTACTCCGCCTGAGGTTTGGACGCAGTTGGAATACGGTCGGGTTGGTTTTGCTTTAAAAACCAACCGGGCCCCTGGAACGAAAAAGCCAATAACTCTCAGACCGGGCGTCCGATTGACGCGTCGTCTGTTGCGTTGAGTTCCTGTTGACGATACGGAACTTTTGGATACATCAACTCTGGACCTTGTGTCAGTTGATGTATCAGCCTCTCGGCTCGTGGAGCGGACCCTCCCGAACGATCTTGCTGTGTGTGGGAACCCTAGTGTTGGCTGCGACTTCGACGACGACGACTGTGCAGAGATCCTCAGTAGACTGCGACGATGAAGAGTGTTGGTCTTGTATCCTATGTGGGTCCCAGCCATGCTGGTCTTGTATCCTATGTGGGTCCCAGCTTAGATGATTCAGTGTTGGTCTTGAATCCTATGTGGGTCCCAGCATAGATGAATCGATGATGAGTGCTGGTCTTGTATCCAATGTGGGTCCCAGCCATACTGGTCTTGTATCCTATGTGGGTCACAGCCATGCTGGTCTTGTATTCTATGTGGGTCTCAGCCATGCTGGTCTTGTATCCTTTGTGGGTCCCAGTTTAGATGATTCAGTGCTGGTCTTGAATCCTATGTGGGTCCCAGCATATATGAATCAATAAAGTGTGATGGTCTTGTATCCTATGTGGGTCCCAGCCATGCTGGTCTTGTATCCTTTGTGGGTCCCAGCTTAGATGATTCAGTGCTGGTCTTGTATCCTATGTGGGTCCCAGCAAAGATGAATCAATGTAGACAGCTGGTCTTGTATCTTCAGTGGGTCCCAGCTTAGATGATTCAGTATCTATATCTGATCATCCCTTTCACCCTTTTTGACGAAGTATACCTGTGTGAGCTGAATACTGTCTACTCTCCTTTGTGGATTGTGTTGAACTATCCTGTGTGGATTTACTGTTTACTCTCCTTTGTGGATTGTGTTGAAATATCCTGTGTGGATTTACTGTTTACTCTCCTTTGTGGATTGTGTTGAACTATCCTGTGTGGATTTACTGTTTAATCTCCTTTGTGGATTGTGTTGAGCTATCCTATGTGGATTACTTTTTCTCTCCTTCGTGGATTGTGTTGTGCTACTTTGTGCGAGTATACGTTTTTCTTTCCTGTGTGGACTGGGTTGTGCTTGGGCTCGGATGTTGGAGCCGAACGGAATTGATGACTTTGGTATATGTATAGGCATATACCTAAGCAGTGTCGGTTGTTACTTCGTGATTGTATCTTTACTTTGTGGTTCATCCTTTGTGGATTTAGGGAGACCTTCGGGGGTCTCGGGGTCCCTACTGAGTAGCTTATACTCACCCCTGCACGGGCTATGCCCGCACTTCGTTGTGTTGGTTGCAGACGACGGACAGCGCTGATCGTGGTGGAGGCTTGCGGAGCAGGACGATACCTAGAGGTGGACCACTGGGCGGGACGTACTCGGAGCGGACGACTGGACCGAGGAGCTGTGGAGGCTATCTGTGCTCGCCCTTCAGGTGTGACTTCCAGAGGACGGCTCGACGCTGCGTCTTTTCTTTTCAGTTGTTGTTTTCCCCTTTCAGTTGTACTTTACAGTTGGGCTTGTATTTCCGGCCCCTTTTTCTTTCAGCACAGCTTGTTACAGTTTTTACTTATTGTTTACTCTTTCCACTTGCTTACTCTGTGATGGTTGTTTACTTTACAAAGGCAATGTCTTCCCTGTTTATTGGGATTTACGCCTTGGTGCTAGTCGCTAGCCCCTGGCCTATGGAAGGCGGGCATGGGGTAGTCACGACACGGGCCCTGAGGACGGGTCGTGACAGTCTGTTCCACACGTTGCCTCTACCTTGGAGGTTCGTCCACTGCTCCCATGTCAGTAGTACGGAGGGTCGGACAATCTCAAGCGAGATGTCCCCTGCCATCACATGAGTAGCATCGCCTCTCTCGAGGCTAGCTGGATGCGCCCTGCGAACCCTGTATGGCAGATCCCTTGTCCTGGAATCTCCTCTGAAAACATCTCCCACACTTGGGTCCCTGACGTCGTCTCCCTGCTGTCGAGGTCTCTGCTCCAGCTCGCTCACTACTAACAACTATTGGCTGACTCTGCTCTGCCAAGAAGCTCTTGACCACCAAATCCCACTCGAGAACCCCATCATAAGTAGGAATGCTCATAGGGATGATGCTAGCTCAGATATCTCTGCGCAAGCCCCACTCAAAAGTCCAAACTCTGAAGTACTGATCCCTGACCATATCCATCGAGTACCATGAGAGGTTGGTAAACCTCGATGAATAGTCAGCCACTATCATGGTTCCCTGCTAGAGCTGAAGAAGCTCCTGTATACATACTTCTCTCAGGGTAACCGGTGAAAACTCCTCTCTAAATAGATGCTCAAACTCTGACCATGCAAGAGTCGCCTCGTCGTGAGTCTGGATAACCAAACTCCACCATCGCCCTGTCGAGCCCTGCAGAAGGCTCGCTGCCAGGATCACCATCTGGTCTGTTGGTGTCCTGACCAAACGGAAGACTCTGGCCACTGCCTCAAGCCAGTCCTCTACCACCTGAGGGTCAGGATCACCTCAAAACCTGAGGGGTCTCTGTCTCTGAAACTCATAGAGTGAGTTCATCCTACGCTCCTCCTCTACTGGTACAGCATGCACTAAACACTACTCCACAGCTGGTGGAATAACTGACACACCACCCGAAGGTAAAACTGGGGGATCTGGTCCCTATATCAAAGCTTCATCACTGAGGGGGTCATCCTCGTGAACGAGCTGCTGGATCCTAGCAGGTGCGCGTCGCGGAGGCATCCTATAAAGAAACAATATGTATCATAGTCAATGACTATATCTGGAGAGATGACTCAAGAAGGACATGGAAACCACAACCCATTCCTATATGATGCATGTACCATTATTTTCCCCTTCAACTAGTGTTCTAAGGTTCCGAGTTGAAAAGAAAGTTATCAGAGTCCTAGTGTATGGATACGTCAGCCACACATACCAACACTGGGGTCCCTGGCCTGAAAGCCGAACTCGAAACACTTAACACTGTTTCCCCAAACCAACTCACAGACTCTCGGTCTTAAGGTAGAACTGACCACCTCAGATACCACTCTGTCATGACCCGTCCCAGTGGGGCCCGTGCCTTAACTCCTCAAGCCCAACTCCAATAGGCCAGGGGCTGGTGACTAGCACCAAGTAGGCATGTCTCTAACATGGGAGGCATTTCCTATAAACCTGTACACACAAAAACACACATCTCCAATCCCACAAAGCGGAAAAGTAAAAACTACTGAAAATTGAAATGCAGGCATACACTAAAAATCCCAACCAACAGAGTACAATAGGAAAGTAAAGTATAGTAATGAAAAACCGTAGGCCAAAATTAAAAACCCACCAAAAGAAAGTCTGTAACAAAGTCCAACCTATAAACAAAGGTACTGGGACTGCAATCCTTAGCCATAGAAACACACCTCGGCCTGCCTGATCTCACTAAGCAACGTCCAGTCCTGGTCCACCTAGAATCATGTCAAAGGCTCACTCGTCTGCACAAGACGCGACACGTGTGGGAAAATCCCGTGCAGGGGTGAGTATAACAATACCCAATAGGACACCGAGAAACCCCAAAGGAATACAAAAAGGGAAAAATACTACAAAGTAAATATACAGTCAGCACTACATAGTATATGTTTACAGAACATATAACAATAATATCCAGATATACTCATACACGATTGACTATCGTGAAACCACCACTAAGATACAGCTCGAAGATTCCAATAAGCACGTAACCAGGAGAACATACTCCTAAGTATGAAGAAAGATACGATGCACTCGTTCCGGGAGAACTCACTCCACAAGTACTGAAGAAAGATACTTGATGTGTCAGATGAGGATCACAACCAGTAGATATGGGGTGATTCCAACAACTCAGTCTGAACTAACCTTCTAATTAGAGGATCGGTGTCCGGGTAAAGTAGGTCATGTCGATACCAAGAAACTCTACCTAAGGTACCACGAAGGAATAGAGGATCTGACTCTCCATCTCATAGAGGGGATTCCAACAACTCTATTCAGGAAGTCCTGCTAAAGGTATCATACTCTTGTACATAGTAAATGATACTAGAAACCTTCAGAGGAAAGACCAAGGGGAAGAACTCTAAGGAAACTAGTCCAAGTCATAGAAGACAACTGGCTCAAGCAATGTAAAACAAGTTGTATGGCATGTAGTAGGGTTACACGCAGTGTTCCTCGGCTCTAGGTACTTCCCTTGTATAATGGCTCGTGTATTAGTCTAGGTGTATAAAACTAGAATACACAGTGTGTATAAGAATCACACACCATGTCCAAGAACCTGGGGTTCGCTCCGTGTACGCTGGCCATGTGCCCGTACACGGTCTCAACCCGTGTCGCCTTGCCCGTGTACCAGTACACAGGGTAACCCGTGTATCTGGTCGGGTCTAGCCGAGGAAGGGTGTACACGCCATGTCCTTGGCTGTGTACCCAACCCATGTCCCTGTACTCCTGGAGTACACACTAGGTAGTCCGCTGATGAACACACGTCGTGTAGCCCATACTATACGTCGTGTAGTCAGGATTTCTCCAGAACCATCATCTTCCTCCTCGCGCCTCGACCGGATCTCCGGATCTCGTTTCTCTTGTCCTTTTTCCATGAAAATCAAGATCCTTGTTCATTTCATCAACTTAACACTGAATCCGGGTGTTTCGGACCTTCAATCGGCTCAGAAAACAAGCATTGATTCATCTGAAGGAAAACACCCGAGAAGCCATAACTTCTGATCCGTTTCGAATCGTCTGCCGCCATCATTGTCATAGCTCTGTAGCATCATCCAGAGGTTGGATCTACAATTTCAGATCATTACGCCACAGATCGAAGGTGCAATCGATCGGTGTTCGTACCCCACGAAGAACACGTAGAACGCACACGAAGAACGCGAGAAATCAAGGAAGAAATGCACAACAAATCGAGAGGGAAGAACCTCGATCGATGTTCGTGTCGATCTTGGTTCGTCACCATTATAAGTCTAAATGAAAAAAAAAACTTCAAGAATCAATCTCCCAAATCCCTACAAAAAACCCATCCTACAAATACGATCGATCCGTGGGCTAATCTGTTCGTGGATTAGTTCGTGTTCGTCATAGGAATCAAGAACGGGGAAAGGAAACCAAGGTCAAACATCATACCTGGATCCATGGCATTCGTTGGCGAAGATCTGGTCGTCGTGTCGTCATCGCCGGTGAAACTCATCAAGAACGTCATCACCGCATTGGGGGTTTCCTCTAGAGCTTTCCAGAGCCTCCCGGGGAAATTCGGGGTTATGAGATCTGTAATCATGATCCACTGCGAAATATTTAATTTAAAACAATTAAGATATTTCAGTGCAGAAATATTTAATAAAATATTTTTAATTAAATATTTTATTACGGTTACATCCAAAAACTAGATTTCACCACCGACCTGCGCCAGCCGATGTTAGGTCTCGCCTAACGGAAACTCGCTGTCCTGAACGCAACAGTGCCCTCAGATTTCTGATCCCCGCACCCGTTCAAGAGTTATTCCACTTTTTCAAGAAAACCATATGCGTGTATTATTTAATTATTTAATTAAATATTAAAACATTTGTTCCGGGCTCACCGGGCCTCAGAACTGCATGTTGTCTCAGAGCCTGGTCTCGAAATAATTCCCATATAATATTAAAATAATACATGGAAAAAAATCCGGGATATTACAAAGTACCTTCTAGAAGATTACCCCATCTAGAAAATCTGATCATTACCCATCCCTGGAATGAGAGGAATAATTAAAATGATATGATGATAAACCTCATTAAAATAGTTTCAAATATTTCCCTAATTCCAGTCCTCTAATGAATCATTAATCAGATCTTGCAACCTTTCATTTTCGAAACCTAAAACAACAATCAAGGAAACCTTTAGGTTTTCTCCATTTTCTAGCCATGGATCATTACAAACATTAACATAATTCCAATAAAAAATTATCCAAACATAGCCTCTCTCAAGAATATATTTAGTTCCCCATATGCTTCTCCATAGAAAACTTGGCAATGACCCAAGATGGGCATGAAAAATTTGGAATGAGGAAAATATTTTTCACTCAAAACCATTGATAAGAGGGCATTTGGATTGGATAGAAGGTGACATCCTTGCTTCGCTAGAATTGACTCATTAAAACATTTGAGATTCCTAAATCTAAGACATCCATGGAACTTAGAAACACACAATTTCTCCCAAGACACCCAATGGGTGTTGTGTTTTCCATTGTGGGATCCCCACTAAAATTTATCCAAATGAGAATGGATTTTATCAAAAAGAGTTTCTAAAAATTTTAATAATGACATAGCATAAGATGGGATTTATTGGGCCACTAACTTAATGAGAACTTTCTTCCCTATTTTGTAGATAATCCTACTAGACCACAAGAAAATCAAATTATTTACCCTTTCCATGATTGAATAGAACACTTTTTTCTTTAATCTACTAATAATAGTGGGGAGGCCTAGGTATTTTATATGCTTTTCAACTAGAGGGAAACCACACACCCACTGCAATTCCTCCCTCTTTTCTTGTAACATGCCTTTACTGAAGGATAGTTCTGAGTTCAAAGGGTCAATAATTTCATATAATCTCTTTCATACAAATTAATGATTTTCCTAACTGAAGGACACTCTTGTGGGGTATCATGAGAAAAAAGGAGAAAATCATCTTCAAAAAAGAGATGGGAGATAGGTGAAATTTCAACATACCTTATCACTATATATAGCTTCTCACTCCACCACTTTCAAGAGGAGATGAGAAAAGACATCAGCCACCAGAATGAAAAGATAAGGCAAGAGTGGATCCCCTTTCCACAAAACTCTTGAGGGATTAAAAATCTCTGAAGGGGCCCCATTAATATTAATTTTGAAAGAGGCAATCATAACATAGTTCATGATATTAAAAATCCATTTCATCCCAAATCCCAACCTAGAAAGAATGAGTTCAAGAAAATTTCATTCGACTCTGTCATAAGCTTTCATCATATCTAATTTCATTGTCATGATTCCTTTTTTGGATTAGTACTGAGTCTTCATATAATGTAATAATTCATATTTCATGGTTGCATTATTAGTAATGGATATCATTGGAAAAAAATCACTTTGATTTTCAATAACAAGCTACAGGAGGTAATCCCTAAGCCTAGCCACTAAGATCTTTGAAAAGATTTTGTAAACAACATTGCACAAACTGATTGATCAAAATTATATGATTTTATGTGGTCACTGGGTTTTTGGGATGAGAGTGATAAGATTTTCATTCAAGTTTTTGAACAAAGATCTTCCTTCCCACAACTCCTTCATTAAGGCAACCACATCAGGCCCAATAATATGCCAAAAACATTTCAAAAACAATACATGAAACCCATTAGAAACTTAGGGAATTTGTAGAGTAAATAAGATGGAGAGCCCCAATCACTTCATCTTTAGAGATATTTCTCTCCAACTTATGGTTTATATCCTCCGTGAAATTTTTTGGAATGCCTCTATTTAGACATGTAGGAGTTTTAATACCTTCCATTTTATAGAGTTTGCTGAAAAAAAATCAGAATAATGGAGTGAATATCAGTGTTGTCATTAACAAGCCTCCCAGTATGATCCTCAAGTTGAGAAATGTGGTTTTTCTTCCTCCTTGCAGATGCTATTTGGTGAAAAAAAAATTGTATTCTAGTCACCATCCCTTATATGGGATTCTCTTTCCCTCAAGAACCAAAAACTCCCCTTATACCTTAACTCTGTTTTAAGATTCCTTTCCACAAAAGAGATATCCTTGGGTATAGAATCACAAAAAGGAAAAGATTAGAGTCTCTTAAAAGGATTTTCTGAAGCATTAATGCGTCTGTCAAAATCCTCAAACCTAACCAAACTCCACTTCTATAAACAGGACACAGTATGAGGATATTGGATGTAAGGTAGGAGTTTGATCCTTCCCAAGATAACTGGACCACCTTCTCACAAATACTATCCTGGAGCCACAAACTTTCAAAGTGAAAGTCACAAATAATCCTCCTTTTTCCACCTTAAGAAATCGTTGACAAAATGATCATACAGTGATTGGAAGAAACCAGAGGCATATTAACAATATAAAATGAATGAAAGAGATATTTCCACTCATCTAATCCCACAAATTTATCCAACCTTTCAGAAATATGATTCTCCATTGATCTACCCCAATGCCATGTAAATAGAGAGTCATAAAACTCTAGATCATGAAGTGAGTTCATCACTAGAGAATTCCTAAAATATTCCATAATGGAACCACTCCTTAAGCATCCCCCTTCATCTTCTTAGTGAATAAGGACTTCATTGAAATCACCCCAACTAGCAGAGGTCTCGATAGAGAGTTTCGTAACTGGTTCAACAGGTTCCAAGATTTTTATTTATCTTGACAACTAGTCCACCCATAGAATCCAACAAAATACCAAGATGGAGAAGCTGGAACAATAACTATTATGGAAATGTGTTTACTCGAAAAGTTAGTAACCTAAATACCAAGGTCATACTTCCAAAAGAGGCATAGACCACAAGAGGGTTCATATCTTCTAGTGGAAAAGATATTCTTAAAGCCAATATTCAAACCCAAGAGGCCAGTATCCTTATTATCCAATATAGTTTCGGATATAAAAACTATGTCAGGGAGGTATTTTGAACTCTATTGATAGAGTGCATGAACCGTTCGGGGGTTTCAAAGCCCCCGACAGTTCCAACATAAGATCTTCATTGCTCTAGGAGAGGTTAGGACACACCCACCTCCACCTCTATAATTTCACAAAACTGTCTATTGATCATTGCTTTACACTTATTTGGAAGGCTCTTGGTCATCTGACCATCCTCCAAGCTTTGTTTGTGCTCACCAGCCTGTGCAATGAATTGATCACCACCTCAGTCCCCTCTTATCATCCTTCTCCACATACAATATTTTTTATCACTTGATGAAATTAACCCAAGCATATATTCTCCATCCTAGAAGGTGAGACCTAGAGAATCATAACCTAGAGGAGGAAATGTGTAACAACCCAATCTTTTTGAGTAGTATATTAACTTACTCTTATTGATTTAATAAGATGTTAATGGTTAATGCAGAAAGAGGAGTTGATGGCTTCATCCAGTAGACTAAACCCTTATGAAGCCCACTTATCATAGCTTGGGAAGGAGGTAGCATCTGTGGGCTTCGCTTTGGACCAAGCCCAATCCAAACTCCAGCGTGTCAAGCTTGAACGGAAACGCCTGCGGGAGAAGTTCAAGTTAGTAGAGATTACTACTAGGGCAATGTTATCTGAGCCTCCCTCAGATTCTCTCACCATAGCACACCTTACACTCAGGTCTTATGCCGGTGTTATAAGGGGCTATGTGACGAGACCCTAGCTTCCTTGTGTAATCCCTTCGGGTGAATAAATTGAGATTTCTTCCTTTAGTGATGTTGTGAAATTTCAAATGTCCAGATAATTTTAGAATGTATTTTATTGATGAATTTTGAAAAAGGGATATTTTGAAATATTTATGTAAACCCTAAATAACTAATGATGTGTAATGATTTTCAAAAAGTGGTCTTCTACAAAAGTTTTCATTAAGGAATTTGGAGTCTAACAAGATCAACTTAATTTTTGATGAATAGTAAATAGTGAATAGTGATTTTACGCTTAGGATTAGTAATGTAACCAAATGGATTAGTAATCTCACTTAAAGAAAGTTTTAAAATAATCTAGGCACCTTGATTAAGTAATGTGATTCAATAAAATGGGTAAATAACGGTTTCATAAATTATTATTCAAGTATTAGTTTTTTCGGATGAATAGTATTTTTTAATTAAAAATTTAATTAAAAATTATTAGAAAATTATTTTTATAAAAATGACTTTATTTTTGAACTCAGAGCATCGATATTATGTTATGGAAATTTTTGGGGATTTTTCTGAAAAAATAAATTTTCGGTGAATAGTGTATTTATTTAAAAATAAAATTACAAATATTTAGAAAATTATTTTTATAAAATGGAGTTCATTTTTGAAATCATAGCATTGATATTTGGTTAAGGTGAAATTTTGGGATTATTCTGAGAAAGTTGAATTTTCGTTGAATAGTGAAAGTATAGTTTTTAAGTTACGGGTGTTTAATGACATCATTAAATGATGTATTAAGTATATATTCAATATGGTCGAATTATGAATAGTAAGATAAGGTTTGAGGTGTCCCAAGTGGCCAATACCATGGGCAAATACCATGGGCAAGCCCATGGTTTTGCCAAAACCACTAGTGAGGTGTCCCTTGGCCATTAATGCTTTGTCCCCTCACTTTCCCTATAAATACCCACCCTTTCCTCCTTTAGTTTTCACTCCCAACTCTCCCCCAACGAAGTTCTGGTCTTCTTACCTTCCAAGGATTCCTCCCAAGGTGCCCCCAAGCCCTCAAGGTCCAATCCTTTGAGTTTCAAGAGTCACGTTTTAAGGTAAGGGATCCGACCCCTCTCTTTCTTTTCATGTAATCTCTTTTATGTCATTCCTTTTCTGCTCCATGTTTTTATGTGAGAGGATGTTCTTTTATATTCCTCTTACTGCCCTTTCATGTTTATATGATGAGAGATCCCCTCTTACTCTCATCATTTCGTTTTATGAAAGTTTAAGTGACGCCGTTAGGCTGCCGAATTTTTAAGGGATTCTTTCACCCTTCTCATTTTTCAAGTTCGATTTTCATATCAAGTCTTTCAAGTTCCTTTTTATTATGTTGGGGTATGATCTCTATATCTATCATACTTATCTCTTATGATCATATGATGAGGGACCCTATTTGATCTTGTCAAATCATTTTCTTTTGAAGTTAAGTGACGCCGTAAGGCTGCCGAATTTTCATAAGAGAAATCTAATCTTTTTTCCTTCCATGTTTTTCATTTCAAATGGTATGTCCCTAAAATTTCATTACCATGTCCATATGTCCTTCTTATTATTTCACCCTACTGTTTTATGGATCATTTATGAGTGGGTGACCCATGTCCCCTCTCATTTCAATGTTTTCTAAAACCCTGAAACTTAGCCGTTATGCTGCAGAATTTTTCCCTCAAAATGCCTCTCTCTTTTCTCAAAAATTATTTTATGTTATAAAGTGAATACTCAAAGCTCTTATTTCTACAAGGGTATTCACATATATATCAAAATGTTCCATTTTAAATTCTGGGATTTACATACATGAGACCCGCTTTCCCTTTCCATGGGTTTAAAGTGACGTAAAGATCATGTCTTTAAAGCAGTTTTTAAAACGTTATGATTATGAAATGAAACCCATTTATTTTATGCTATGTGGGTTATTTATGAAATGTTTGATGATGATATATGTGGCTCACATGATAATAAAGTAAAATTTAAGGGTGCGCCCTGATAGCGCTCCAATTCATTGGGTAATGATGTAACCACTAGAGATTACAATTTTCATGATACCTTGGTGAATAACCTTGGTAATTTTCAAATGACACCTTGGGGATGGACCTTGGTGATATGTTCATGATTGTCTATGTAAAATGATGTAGCCACATCTTCAAGTTATGGAAAATGTTGTTTTTATTATGAAATGCCTCATGATTTTCTTTCTCATACCTTAAAGTTCTTTTCATGTCCTTATTGAAGTATATCAAGTTCACATGTAAAATGTTCCTCTTGTTTCCCTTACTGGGCCTTCTGCTCACCCTTTCTTTTGATGTATGTCCCCAGGTTATGAGATGTAGTAATGAACCTAGGATGAACTTAAGGAGAAGCCTTTCAAGTGTTTAAGAAGAATGCTTTATGTTGTGTTCATGTATTATGTTCCTGGTTTCCAAGACACTAAACCTTAAAGATCCTCAGTTGTGTGTAATGTAATGAAAGTTTATGTTATAAAATGGCGGGATGCCATAGTTGGTATCAAAGGATGGTTTAGTTATTTGTGGAAATTAGGATATAAAAAAAAACTTTAGGAAGAACCCTATAGAAAAGTTTAAGTATAGGAAAACTTCCTGGTATTTTGGTAAGTATTGAGTAAGTGGTTTATCAAACAAATACATCCCTGTCTGGATACGAGCAGGTAGAGGCGGCTCTGGCACAGATGTACATAGGGGTAAAACCCGAAAACACCGCTTTGAGCTAGACTCGAACGGGAACTGGTGCACGATAACGGGCCTTGCTGCACTCTTGGTTACGACACTCCCGGGGGATATGTTTGGTTAATCGCAAGCTTTTTATGAATCATTATGAAGGAATTATAGAGAAGTATAATTGTTTAAGCATGAAGTCTTAGTTAAAAGATTCATAAATGAAATAAGTTTCTCACTAAGGTTTTATTCTTTTAGAATATGGCGGGAAATTGGAGGAACCGTGCCGATGGTGACCGCAATGCACCATGTGCTGATGGACCTCCGATGGAATCCGGAATGGAAACATTCATGCGAATGATGAACCAACTGACTCAAGTTATGAGTAATAACTTGAATCAAGCTGAGAGGCCGACCTCACCACGAAGGGAAAAACACTCTGTTGAGTCCTTCATGCGTCAACGACCGCCAACATTCAGTGGATCTACTGACCCATTGGTTGTGGAACAATGGATAAGCTCCATTGAAAAGATCTTTTCTGTACTTCATTGTTCGGAACAAGAAAAAGTCACCCTTGTTGTTTACCACCTTGAGGGAGAAGCTGATCAGTGGTGGTCACTGATCAAAAACACGAAGCCACGAGGAGAGATGGAAGCTATGGAGTGGGAAGAATTTCGGGGGATTTTCTTTAGCAAGTATTTTCCTCGTTCCATGAGAACGAAAATGGAGAAAGAGTTTCTCGAGCTGAAGCAGAAGGAGAACGAATCTGTCGGAAGCTATGAGATGAAATTCACAAGGCTTTCCCGTTATACCTCAAGCTTTGTCATGGACCCTAATGGGAAGGTTGATAGATTCTTTGGTGGACTACGACCTCATCTGCGGAAGAATCTAGCCAACAGGGACTATGATAGCTAGGAAGAAATAGTTCGAAGTGCCATGAAAGTTGAACTAGAGTTTGGGGAGACACAATGGTCTCACAAATCTAATGAGAAGAAGAGAACTCTAGAACCGAGCCTGGGAAGAAGTTTTGATCAGGAAAGAGGTGGAAAGCATATGCAACATCCCACATGCAATAAATGTGGGAAGAAGCATTCGGGGAACTGCTTGATCGGAAGTGGTAAGTGCTATAGGTGTGGAAAAGAAGGCCATATTTCTCGGAATTGTCGTAGTGATGTTAAGCCTCAACTTCCCAACACTAACGACAGAGGAAAGATGGTTCTGGCCCTACCCTAAGTCACATGCTTCAAGTGTGGACAACTTGGGCACTTTTCTAATCAATGTCCAAATCCGAGGGCGGTGGGGGGGAATCACCATCAACCTCAGCAGAGGCCAAGGGAGCAAGGTCGTGCTTTCGCTATCACAACAGCTGAAGTTGAAGTCCCGAACGATGTGGTAGCAGGTACTCTTGTTGTCCTCTCAAAGCTAGCAAGTACTTTATTTGATTCTGGTTCTACGCATTCCTTTATTTCCTCCAAGTTTGCAAGGAAAATAGAATCAATCCCCGAACTGCTAGAGGTAGAGTTGTCAGTCAAGACTCCAAGTGGGATTATCCTTGCATCAACAGTATTTAGAGACTCTAGTGTTTACTTTGGTGAGCACAATCTTATCGCAAATCTAGTAGTCATTCCCATGATGGAATTCTACATTATACTAGGGATGGACTGGATCTCAAAGTATAATGCTAAGATCAAATGCAGAAGTAAGGAAATCTCAGTAGTCTTGAAAGAATGACCTACAGTTATCTTCCAAGGAGAGATATCCCGAACTAATCCCCATCTAGAAGCACCCCCTATAGCTTTCTTTATGGAGTTAATCGGTGGTGATGAAGAAATAAAAGGGAGCATACAAATAGAAGATGTTCCGATTGTTCAGGAATACATGGATGTATTTCCTGAGGAGTTACCTGGACCTCCCCCAGAGAGAGAGGTAGAGTTCTCCATTGAACTCGTACCTGGGTCCCAACCGATATCAAAGACTCCGTATAGAATGGCAAATGTGGAGCTAGAGGAGCTAAAGAAACAACTCCAAGACTTGTTGGAGAAGGGGTTTATCCGACCGAGTGTGTCTCCTTGGGGAGCACCAGTTCTCTTTGTGAAGAAGAAGGATGGATCAATGCGGCTATGCATTGATTATAGAGAACTGAATGGGATCACAGTGAAGAACAGATACCCTCTTCCAAGAATTGATGATTTATTTGACCAACTTCGTGGGGATCAATTCTTCTCTAAGATTGACCTTCGATCTGGTTATCATCAACTGAGGGTGAAGAAGGAAGATATTCCAAAGACTGCCTTCTGATCAAGATATGGGCATTATGAGTTTACTGTTATGCCCTTCGGCTTGACTAATGCTCCTGCTATTTTCATGGATTTGATGAATAGAGTATTTAAGGACTACCTTGATAACTTTGTGGTAGTTTTTATTGATGATATTTTGATATATTCAAAAAGTCTTGAGGAGCATGAAGATCATCTGAGGGTTATTTTGAAAACTCTACGGAAGGAGAGGCTCTTTGGGAAGTTCAGCAAGTGTGAGTTTTGGTTACAACAAGTGGCTTTCTTGGGGCACATCGTAACCAATGAAGGAATCTCGGTTGACCCTGCAAAGAAAATGGTTGTGGAGGAGTGACCTCAACCCACAACAGTAACTGAGATTCGTAGTTTCCTTGGTTTAGCGGGATATTATAGGAGGTTTGTGAAAAACTTTTCACGGCTTTCTAATCCACTAACCAAGTTGACTCGAAAAGGGGTTAAGTTCATCTGGACAAAGGAATGCGAGGAAAGTTTCCAAGAGCTGAAGAAGAGATTGGTTACTGCACCTGTGTTAACACTACCCTCTATCGGAGAAGGATTTGTTATTTTTAGCGATGCATCTCTGAAAGGGCTTGGGTGCGTCCTCATGCAAAATGACAAAGTAATTGCTTATGCATCTCGACAGTTGAAGATTCATGAGCAGAATTATCCTACGCATGATCTAGAGCTGGCGGCAGTTGTTTTTGCGCTAAAGATATGGAGGCACTATCTTTATGGGGAGAAATGTGATATATACACTGACCACCAAAGTCTAAAGTATATTTTCACTCAGAAAGAATTGAACATGAGACAAAGGAGATGGTTGGAGCTTATTAAAGACTATGATTGTTCAATTCATTATCACCCTGGAAGAGCAAACAAATTCGCGGATGCGTTAAGCAGGAAAGATCCTGTTGTTCTGGCAACAATGAGGATCCTGGGAGATCCCTTGATTAAAGATCTAGTAAAACTGGACATGGGAATTATAAGGAAAGGGACATCATCAACCCTATCCCAAATGATTTCTCAACCTTCATTACTAGAGAAGATCAAGAAGGCTCAAAAAGAAGATCCTTTGCTGCAGGAGAAGTTCGAGGTTGTAAAGGATGGGAAGTTCCCTGATTTCAATATTGATCAAGAAGTTGTATTGAAATTTCTTACAAGACTATGTGTTCCATCTATTCCAGAGATAAAGAAAGAACTGATGGATGAAGCTCATAGCTCTACTTTCTCTATACATCCGGGAAGCACTAAGATGTATAGAGACCTTCGTGATCATTATTGGTGGGATAACATGAAGAGGGAGATTGCCGATTACACTACAAGGTGCCGGGTGTGTCAGCAAGTAAAGGCAGAAAGACAACTTCCTAAGGGGGTATTACAACCGCTACCCATACCAGTATGGAAGTGGGATAATATCACTATGGACTTTGTAACTGGTCTCCCGAAAACATCCAAAGGAAACAATACGATATGGGTTATTGTGGACCGTCTCACCAAGACAGCCCATTTTATCCCTATTCGGGAAGATTTCTCTCTGGATCAGCTTTCCAAGATATACGTGAAGGAAGTGGTAAGGCTGCATGGGGTACCACTATCCATCTTATCTGATCGTGACCCAAGATTCACATCAAAATTCTAGAGAAGTCTTCAGCATGCTCTGAATACTGAATTGAATTTTAGTACGGCCTATCATCCTCAAACTGATGGCCAATCTGAAAGGACTATTCATACACTCGAAGACATGTTGAGATTATGCTCAATGGAATTTAAGGGTGGATGGGATCAACACCTCCCATTAGTGGAGTTCTCCTATAACAACAGCTTCCATGCGAGTATTCAGATGGCACCCTATGAAGCTCTGTATGGAAAGCGGTGTAGAACTCCTACTTGTTGGGATGAAACTGGTGAGAGGAAGCTTCTTGGGCCTGATCTTGTGCAAGAAATGACAGAACAAGTTCATGCCATCCAACAACACATAAAGGCTGCTCAGAGTCGGCAGAAGAGCTATGCTGACAATCGTCGAAGGTACTTGGAGTTTGGTGTTGGTGACAAAGTCTTCCTTCGAATTTATCCATGGAAGAGAGTCATGCGGTTTGGGAAGAAAGGGAAGCTCAGCCCTAGGTACATTGGCCCCTATGAAATCCTTGATCGCATAGGAGCAGTGGCCTATCGTCTAGCACTTCCACCGAACCTAGCTCAAGTTCATGATGTCTTCCATGTATCTCTCTTGAGGAAGTACATACCCGACCCTTCACATGTACTGAACCCAGAGGTGGTACAACTTGAACATGACCTCTCTTATGAGGAGCAGCCAGTGGAGATCTTGGACCGTAGAGACAAGGTCCTACGAAACAAGACTACCCACCTTGTGAAAGTGTTGTGGAGGAATCATAAATATGAAGAAGTGACTTGGGAGCCTGAGGAAACGATGAAGCAAAAGTACCCTCACCTTTTCGACTAGGCCTCAAGTATAAATTTCGGGGACGAAATTTCTTAAGGGGGGAAGAATGTAACGACCCAATCTTTTTGAGTAGTATATTAACTTACTCTTATTGATTTAATAAGATGTTAATGGTTAATGCAGAAAGAGGAGTCGATGGCTTCATCCAGTAGACTCAACCCTTATGAATCCCACTTATCAGAGCTTGGGAAGGAGGTAGCATCTGTGGGCTTCGCTTTGGACCAAGCCCAAGCCGAACTCCAGCGTGTCAAGCTTGAACGGAAACGCCTGCGGGAGAAGTTCAAGTTAGTAGAGATTACTACTAGGGCAATGTTATCTGAGCCTCCCTCAGATTCTCTCACCATAGCACACCTTAAACTCAGGTCTTATGCCGGTGTTATAAGGGGCTATGTGATGAGACCCTAGCTTCCTTGTGTAATCCCTTCGGGTGAATAAATTGAGATTTCTTCCTTTAGTGATGTTGTGAAATTTCAAATGTCCAGATAATTTTAGAATGTATTTTATTGATGAATTTTGAAAAAGGGATATTTTGAAATATTTATGTAAACCCTAAATAACTAATGATGTGTAATGATTTTCAAAAAATGGTCTTCTACAAAAGTGTTCATTAAGGAATTTGGAGTCTAATAAGATCAACTTAATTTTTGATGAATAGTAAATAGTGAATAGTGATTTTACGCTTAGGATTAGTAATGTAACCAAATGGATTAGTAATCTCACTTAAAGAAAGTTTTAAAATAATCTAGGCACCTTGATTAAGTAATGTGATTCAATAAAATGGGTAAATAACGGTTTCATAAATTATTATTCAAGTATTAGTTTTTTCGGATGAATAGTATTTTTTAATTAAAAATTTAATTAAAAATAATTATAAAATTATTTTTATAAAAATGACTTTATTTTTGAACTCAGAGCATCGATATTATGTTATGGAAATTTTTGGGGATTTTTCTGAAAAAATAAATTTTCGGTGAATAGTGTATTTATTTAAAAATAAAATTAAAAATATTTAGAAAATTATTTTTATAAAATGGAGTTCATTTTTGAAATCATAGCATTGATATTTGGTTAAGGTGAAATTTTGGGATTATTCTGAGAAAGTTGAATTTTCGTTGAATAGTGAAAGTATAGTTTTTAAGTTACGGGTGTTTAATGACATCATTAAATGATGTATTAAGTATATATTCAATATGGTCGAATTATGAATAGTAAGATAAGGTGTGAGGTGTCCCAAGTGGCCAATACCATGGGCAAATACCATGGGCAAGCCCATGGTTTTGCCAAAACCACTAGTGAGGTGTCCCTTGGCCATTAATGCTTTGTCCCCTCACTTTCCCTATAAATACCCACCCTTTCCTCCTTTAGTTTTCACTCCCAACTCTCCCCCAACGAAGTTCTGGTCTTCTTACCTTCTAAGGAGTCCTCCCAAGGTGCCCCCAAGCCCTCAAGGTCCAATCCTTTGAGTTTCAAGAGTCACGTTTTAAGGTAAGGGATCTGACCCCTCTCTTTCTTTTCATGTAATCTCTTTTATGTCATTCCTTTTCTGCTCCATGTTTTTATGTGAGAGGATGTTCTTTTATATTCCTCTTACTGCCCTTTCATGTTTATATGATGAGAGATCCCCTCTTACTCTCATCATTTCGTTTTATGAAAGTTTAAGTGACGCCGTTAGGCTGCCGAATTTTTAAGGGATTCTTTCACCCTTCTCATTTTTCAAGTTCGATTTTCATGTCAAGTCTTTCAAGTTCCTTTTTATTATGTTGGGGTATGATCTCTATATCTATCATACTGATCTCTTATGATCATATGATGAGGGACCCTATTTTATCTTGTCAAATCATTTTCTTTTGAAGTTAAGTGACGCCGTAAGGCTGCCGAATTTTCATAAGAGAAATCTAATCTTTTTTCCTTCCATGTTTTTCATTTCAAATGGTATGTCCCTAAAATTTCATTACCATGTCCATATTTCCTTCTTATTCTTTCACCCTACTGTTTTATGGATCATTTATTAGTGGGTGACCCATGTCCCCTCTCATTTCAATGTTTTCTAAAACCCCGAAACTTAGCCGTTATGCTGCAGAATTTTTCCCTCAAAATGCCTCTCTCTTTTCTCAAAAATTATTTTATGTTATAAAGTGAATACTCAAAGCTCTTATTTCTAAAAGGGTATTCACATATATATCAAAATTTTCCATTTTAAATTCTGGGATTTACATACATGAGACCCGCTTTCCCTTTCCGTGGGTTTAAAGTGACGTAAAGATCATGTCTTTAAAGCAGTTTTTAAAACGTTATGATTATGAAATGAAACCCATTTATTTTATGCTATGTGGGTTATTTATGAAATGTTTGATGATGATATATGTGGCTCACATGATAATAAAGTCAAATTTAAGGGTGCTCCCTGATAGCGCTCCAATGCATTGGGTAATGATGTAACCACTAGAGATTACAATTTTCATGATACCTTGGTGAATAACCTTGGTAATTTTCAAATGACACCTTGGGGATGGACCTTGGTGATATGTTCATGATTGTCTATGTTAAATGATTTAGCCACATATTCAAGTTATGGAAAATGTTGTTTTTATTATGAAATGCCTCATGATTTTCTTTCTCATACCTTAAAGTTCTTTTCATGTCCTTATTGAAGTATATCAAGTTCACATGTAAAATGTTCCTCTTGTTTCCCTTACTGGGCCTTCTGCTCACCCTTTCTTTTGATGTATGTCCCCAGGTTATGAGATGCAGTAATGAACCTAGGATGAACTTAAGGATAATCCTTTCAAGTGTTTAAGAATAATGCTTTATGTTGTTTTCATGTATTATGTTCCTGGTTTCCAAGACACTAAACCTTAAAGATCCTCAGTTGTGTGTAATGTAATGAAAGTTTATGTTATAAAATGGCGGGATGCCATAAAATGGGTTGAGGGGTTCATAATAAAACTAATCCAACCTAGAAACTAGTTCTGGTGGTTCCTCACATTGTGGCTTCGTCCCAAAAGGTGGTAAAGACATTTCCATTTCAAAAACTAATACCCTGGTTGAGTTGCGGGTTGGATCCTTCCCCTGACTGAATATCTTTTCCCCAGAGTCGATCAAAGCCACTTCGCTACATAGAGGCACTCCTTCCACCCGATGATCCACTTGACTGCCAGTAAGAAACTCTAGTGGCCCAAGCATGATGATATTATTGTGATTTGGTATAGACTACTTAACAAAGGCCTTCACAAGTTTGTCTAAATCCTTTTTTTTACTCGAAAATAAAAGTCGTTCCAGCAGTTTTTTCATGAAGTTCTTGGACATATTACATATGTAGAAAAATTATAAGTTTTCTAGAATACATGTATGGAAAACATAACTAGGACATCATAAGTTATGTGTAAACATGGACCGAATGTAACATCCTCAACTTGGAAGCAACTAAACTGGTGCCCCGAGGCGAGTCACCACACAACCTCAATCGTGACTCCCTGTACGCCAAAGGTTTCCGACTAGTTGCAAGGGTCTAACATGTCACATGGGGAGACTATACCCTCTTTACTAGAGTAATCCACATCATAACACAATTAAAATAGCAGAAACAATAAGAAACAATTAATAACATGTATAAATAACCAACTCCCAAACTGGGTACAGCCATATACAATAGTAGATATGTCATGCCATGCTACAGTTTCAAGTGAACAAAACCCCAAAATAAAGATAAATAGTAGAATCTCTAAAATGGTTTGGACTACAAGTATGGAACCTCATCTATACATGTCCCATGTCCAACTCAACTCCCTAGCATAGGGATCTTTCCCTTGTCCTGGTCTGCAAGCATGAAATCTAATCGGGTACCCAACAGCGACCTGAGCAGGGTGTGAGTATAACTCAGTAGGCCACCACCAACAGTGTCTACAAAATATCCAGTAAAATTAGATAGTGCATGCAAGTGATAAATAATGGAAAGTAAAGGTAAACAGTTTAATAGTTCATTCTAGGCTGTGTTCCATTAAATTTTACTACCATTGAATCCAGGTTCACTACTTAGGCATACCATGGTTTAATATACCTTTTCCAATTGTTCAATGGATTAGGAGAGTTCAATATTCTAAGGCATATGTGAATAAGATAAAGTGATATCTCACTAGGAATCACATTATAACAACCTCATAATCATCTCCTCAAAGCCTCAGTCTGGGTGGAATGAAACCATTAGGGGAATAGAACATCATCCCCTTCCCTAACTTGTGCATTTGGGGTGGAGTTAGAACCTCGGTTCAATTCGACCCTTGGGTATAGAACCTCAAGTCTATACCCCACTCTACCAATCCATGTGCACGTGCTTATTTATCATTCTCCACAATTAACCACATCACAACCAAGAATTGCTAATATCACTAGCAATATTACAACAATATCAATAAATGGGAAATTAACTTTATGCCTTAATCCATTAACACATTCATCATTTATAACACTTAACCCTTTTAGCCCCATTTCCCATTTCCCATGCCTATCTCACTAAGTATATTCAAGTGTAAACATAATTCCTTATCATATTCCCAATAATACCATTAACCCAATTACATGTCAACCCAACAATCCCTTAGCCTTTAACCAAATTAGACACAACTAACCACAATCCATTCTAACTCATTACATAAACCAATTTAACCTCTTCGCTAAGTCGCTACATCATCATGTGTCAATTTCACACCTTATATTCTCGTTAGCCCCATCAATAGGGTCGTCACACCCCATGGGTGGCCCTAATTTGTTCAAGTCATCCTTCTTGCATCCCATGGGGATAAAGAGGGGTTCAATTAATCATTTAGACACCCAATACACCACATCTTTCTAATGGAATCAAGAACACATCAAGAAGAGAGACAAGAATGAAACCCTACATTCACAAATCTACACAAAGACCAAGGGATATAACTTATAGACCACCTACCTTGAATTCATTGGCGAACGCACTCCTAATTGAGGCCTTAGATCCTGATTCAGCATACCTTTGAAGCCTCAACCTAAAACTCGCCGAAAAGAAAGGGTTTTAGATCTTTGAAAGGAGATAGAGAAAATGTGTGAACCTTAACCCAAAAAGAGAAGCAAGGAGAAGATAAGAATTACTCGTATTTTCAATCTACAACTGAAGGAACTCCAAACGGCCTAGGATTGAAGGAGAAACACCTCTTGGAAGATCTTGGAAGCTTGGATCGTCACTGGGGTTAAAGGAGGAAGAAGGGGGAGAAATCCTGAGTTGGAACTTAAAATCCCATAATGCAATTTTTGTAATTTTCTCAAAGGTACAGGGTCGTACGGTTTACTCACACAATTTGAAAAACCGTGCGCAAACCGTGCAGATGTTACTGTCCAAAAATAGCCCCCTCATACAGTTACCTAGGATAATCCACACGGTTCGCACTAACCGTGTGCAAACCATGCAACATGCCCAGAAACTCTTTTTTCCTCCATTTTCATATCCCGAACCTCTGAAACACCATCGATCCTCCTCGTGAATTTTGGGAAACAAAAATTCAACCAAAAGAAAGGATTTAAACTAAAACATAAATAACAACATACCTTAAGGGAGATCCGGGATCTTACAACCTCCCCACCTTATGACGGCTTGTCCCTGAGCTGCTCTTTCTGAGCATCATTGAGTTCCCAAAGAAAGGATATTGGGCCACTAGACCCGCATATCTAATTCTCTCTCCCAAGTTTCTTCCTAAATGTTTCCATGTTTCCATAGAACACGAACCAAAGGCATTGCCTTTCCCTGCAAGACCTTCTCACTATGATCCACAATATGAACTGGGTGCTCCTCAAAGGACGCATTAGCTTTAAGCTCGGCATCCTCAGCGTTTATCAAATGAGATGGATCTGGGTGATACTGTCAAAGTTTTGAAACATGAAAAACATCGTGCATCCCACTATACCACTGTGGGCGAGCTAATCAGTATACCATGGGCTCGATCCTCTTCACAATCTCAAATGGCCCCACATACCATGGTGCAAACTTGCCCAGTTTCTGGATACGGCGGTGACCCAACCTTGGCGACACCAGGAGAAACACACTATCACCCACCATAAACTCAAGAGGAATATGACACTGATCTGCATATGCCTTATGTCTACTCTGAGCCATTGGCATACGCTTTTGAATCAATGGAACCTTCTCCGACGTCTCCTACACCAGACTCAGTCCTAACTGCTCAGACTCCCCAACCTCTAACCAACACAGTGGAGATCTACACAGTCTCCCATAGAGTGCCTAAAACGGAGCCATCTGAAATGTATCCTGAAAGTTGTTGTTGTAAGAAAACTCAACAAGCAACAAGTGCTTTTCCCACGAACCACTGAAATCCAAAACACATGATCTCAACATGTCTTCTAATGCCTGAATTGTATGCTCTAACTTCCCATTAGTCTGTAGGTAGTAAGCCATACTCAAAAACACTGGCAATACAGGAAAAATGACCTTTTGTGATGGGTTATTTGCGATAGGAAACTTATCCCATCGCAAATAATAAGTTCTTTGCAATGGGATAAGGGGTCCCGTCGCAAAAGGATTGGCGCAGTTTTCGCGCCAAACCACGGGAAGGGTATTTGCGACGGGGGGTGCCTCCCTGTCGCAAATACCCGGTGGCGGTAAATACTATTTTCAATAGGGATATGCCCCCGTCGCAAATAGTGTGTCGGAAGGTCACTATTTGCGACGGGTCCCGTCGCAAATACCCTTTTAACCGCCGACAGTAATTAATGCAATCAAAGGTATTTGTGACGACTTCCGTCGAAAATAGTACCATCACAAATAATCTAACCTATATATACCCCCCATTCGTTTTTTTCATTCTTCCTCTCAATTTCTACTTTCTCTCTCTCTCTCTAAACTCTAATTTTAGAGTTCAAATTTCTCTGAGTTAATTTTTTTTTTACGAACAAGTTTTGAAGTCGTCTACACTTATAAGAGATCAAGTTTAAAGGTATTTATGTTTTATTTAATTTAGTATTTATTTCATTTTTTATATTAATTTTAATTATTGTTAATTAGTTGTAATTAAATTAGATTTAGATTGTTTTGTTATCAATATTTATTTGTAATAATAAATTGAAGTTATTAGTACTAATTATTAGTAATTACTAGTAATTAATAATTATTAACGATAATTAGTAATGAATATAAATAATTAGCGGTAATTAGTAATTAGTAGCTGTAATTTGCAGTAATTAATAGTAATTAACGCTAATTAGTAATAATTAGCGGTAATTAGTAATAATTAGTGGTAAATAGTAATAATTAGGAAAAAAATGTAATAATTAGTAAAAAATAGTAATAAATACTAATAATTAGTAATAAAAATTTACAATTAGTAATAAATACTAATAATTAGTAATAAATAATAATAATTATTAATAATTAGTAATAATTAGTAATAAATACTAATAAATACTAATAATTAGTAATAAATACTAATAATTAGTAAGAAATTAGTAATAAATACTAATAAATACTACTAAATACTAATAATTACTAATAAATACTAATAAATACTAATAAATACTAATAATTAGTAATAAATACTAATAATTAGTAATAAATACTAATAGTTAGTAATAATTAGTAATAATTAGTAATAATTAGTAATAATTAGTAATAATTAGTAACAAATACTAATAATTTGTAATAAATAGAATAATTAGTAATAATTCGTAATAATTGGTAATAATTGGTAATAATTAGTAATAAATAGTAATAAATAGTAATAAATAGTAATAATTAGTAACAATTAGTAATAAATAGTAATAAATAGTAACAATTAGTAACAATTAGTAAGAATTTGTAATAATTAGTAATAATTAGTAATAATTGTAATAATTAGTAATAATTAGTAATAATTGTAATAATTAGTAATAATTAGTAATAATTAGTAATAATTAGTAATAAATAGTAATAAATAGTAATAATTAGTAATAATTAGTAATAATTAGTAATAATTGGGAATAATTGGGAATAATTAGGAATAATTAGGAATAATTAGGAATAATTAGGAATAATTAGGAATAAATATGAATAAATAGGAATAAATATGAATAAATAGGAATAAATAGGAATAATTAGGAATAATTAGCAATAAATAGGAATAAATATGAATAAATAGGAATAAATAAGAATAAATAGGAATAAATAGGAATAAATAGAAATAATTTGTAATAATTAGCAATAATTAGCAATAATTAGAAATAACTAGCAATAACTAGCAATAATTAGAAATAATTAGAAATAATTAGAAATAATTAGAAATAATTAGCAATAATTAGCAATAATTAGAAATAATTAGAAATAATTATGAATAATTAGTAATTATTATGAATAATTGTAATAAATTGTAAGAACTTAGCACAATTTTCAGTGGATTGGAAGTACTCCTTTTGCTTGATGACTCTTCTCCTTTCAACTCTCACCAACTCAAAACATTATGAAAAATATGCTTCTACGTATGTATATCCAATATTGTATGCATGAGTTTGGATATGAATTCATAGGACAACATTTTTTATAATATTTTCAGGTAGTGACAGTTGCTAGAAGATGATTCATCGATGAAAAGGGGGCTCTTTTTTCTGACAGCTCATTTACTTGCATCTTTCTCACACTCAAATCACAATAAAGAATCTGCTCTGAGGTACGCTTATACATTCTCATATGCACGAGAATGGATATGCGTACCTTAGAGTATATTCTTCATTGTGATTTCAGTGTGGGAAAGATATAAGTAAATGATCCATCGAATAAAAGAGTACCCACCAATCCGCTGAAAATTGTGTTGCCTGTAATTAATGGTAATTAGTATGAAGTACATGTAGTTATTTATCTTCTTTTTTTGGATAGTGTTTTTCTTATTTCAAATTATTCAAAAACAGTTGTGATTTTATATTTTGTAGAAAAATATGGAACAAGGAAGTTGAAAACAGTCATTATTAGATGATCGTGCTTAGATAAATCAGCGCATAAATCCAAATGGTTCTAGTTTAAATCCTGTATATTTGGAGGGTGTTGAAGCTTTCTTATCATTTGCATCATCAAAACTAGAATTTTTTTCTGAAGGTGCAATTAAGTGTACTTGTAAAAAATGTGCTCTGAGAATGTTTGAAACATTTGACAACGTTGGGGAACGTCTCTTGCATTTTGGTTTTCAACCATATTATGTTTTTTGGTATCAACACGGTGAACATAGTTCCAGAGAAGATACTAATAATTTGATTTTGGATCCATCAAGGTTTCAAAATTTAGTACATGATGTTGCAGGTCCATCTGTTCAACAAATTGGAACTCAGGATGATATTGATTTAACTCCTGAGTTGGCAACATCCAAATTTTATGAGTTGCTGAGGTCTGATGAGGATGAATTATATCCTAGTTTTGAGATAAACAAATTATAAGCGGTTGCAAAATTTATGGCTATTAAATGAGATAATGGAATGTCAAACAACTATTTTGATTAGATATTTTCTTTGGTTAAAACATTGTTACCTAAATAAAATGTGTTGCCTGCAAATTACTATGAGAGAAAGAGGTTGGTTTGTAATATGGGCCTTAGTTATCAGAAGATTCATGCATGTGAAAATGATTACATCTTATATTCTGGTGAAAATGAGTTGTTGGATAGTTTTCCCACATGTAGACAATCGAGGTATAAAGAATCTCAACCAGGGAATTCTGGATCAATTCCTGTAAAACAGTTGAGATATTTCCCACTTACACCCAGGTTTCAATGTTTATTTATGTCTCAGAATACAACAACAATGATGTCATGGCACAAAACCAAGATTTCAACTGGTAAAATCTTGAATTATCCATATGATGGTTATTCATGGAAACATTTTGACTGAGTGCATCCATCTTTTTTTTTAGAAGCCCAGAATGTGCGATTGGGTCTTTCTATTGATGGTTTCTATTTTTTTGGTTCTTATAGTAGTCAATATTCATGTTGGCCTGTCTTTATAACTCTGTACAATTTACCTCCAAACATGTTGATGAAGGAACCCTATATCTTTTTGACCTTTTTAATCCCAGGACATCCAAAAAAGAATATTGATGTTTATTTGAAACCATTGATTTATGAGTTAAATTCATTGTGGAGTAATGGTGTTAGTACATATGATGTTGTTGTGAAACAAAATTTCCTACTAAAAGCTGAATTGATGTGAACAATTAGTGACTTCCTGACATATTGCATGTTATCTGGATAGAGTATACATGGTCTAAAATCATGTCCTTACTATATGAAAGATAACAAGACATTTATCCTCATCAGTGGAAAAAAACCTTTCTATTTTTACTGTTATCGCAGATTTCTTCCAACCGATCATCCTTTTCGGAGAAACAAATCTCATTTCAGAAAAGGCACAATTGAAAGAGATGGACCTTCAAAAATGATCTCAGGTACAGAGTTAAAATCAGTTGTATTTTTATTACTTCTCATCACATTTGGACCAACAATAAACCAACAAAAAATTCATGGCTTTGGAAAAAAATACAATTGGATAAAACGGAGCATTTTTTGGGATCTGCCATATTGGTCTAATTTTTTGGTCTGCCACATGTTGTAATATTAACTATTTACATTTTTTGTATTTTATATTGGTGTGAATATTTCATAATTTAGTTTTTTTTTTAAATTATTATTTTTAATATTTTATTATTTTATTATTTTATTATTTGTTATTATTATTATATTTTTTTAATGTTTGTTTATTTTTCTAATAATAATTTTTTTATTTTTTTATTTTTTTTTATTTTTTGTAAATATTGAGAATTTTAATATTTTTTTATTTTTTTATTATTTTAATATTATTAATATTATTTTTTCATAAATATTAATAATAATAATAACATTATTATATTATTAGTATTATTTTATCATTAATATTATAATAATATATTTTTTTATATTATTAATATTAGTATTATTATTATATAATATTATATTATTTATATTATTATTATTATTATTATTTTCTAATATTAATTTATCATTATTTTATTGAATATTTTTTTTTTATTTGTGATGGGTCCTTTTGTGACGGGACCCCATCACAAAGAGTTTATATATTTTTTAAATAAGTATTTGCGACAGGTCTGTAGCAAAAGGTTTTTATATATATAATCTATATAAATGGATAACTATTTGCAACACTGTTTTCTACAACGGGCTATTTGCGACGGCATCCCGTCATAAATAGCTTATCACAAATACCTCAAATTCCATTAGTGTGGGTACTAAGTTCCTTCTATAGTCCCTTCCAAAAGCACAAGGTAAAACGTGGATCATGATCCAAAACTATGGTTCTCGACACACCATGCAACCATACTATTTCTCAAACATACAATTCTCCTAATTGGTCAACTATATAGGTTTCTTAGATTAGTAAGAAATGAGACACTTTTGTCATCCGATCTACCACCACCCAAATTGCATCATTCTTCTGGGGCATCCTCGGAAGACCCGCTACGAAGTCCATCGTGACATCATTCTACTTCCATTCTAGAATAGGTAATGACTATAATAACCCACCTAGATGTTAATGTTCAGCCTTCACCTGCTGACAAGTGAGGAATCGTGCCACAAAAATTGCTAATTCTCTCTTCATTCCCAGCCACCAAAACTGCCTACGAAGATCATGGTACATATTAGTCAAGCCAGGATGCACTTCCCACTTTGACGTGTGAAACTCATGCATCAACTCCTCCTGTACACCTGTCAGAACCACAACACACTCGTGAACATAAGAAACTCTATTAGCACCTAAAGTCCAACCAGAGGGTAACTCCCCACCTTTAATAATTTCCTTCATATCCAGACACTCCAGATCCACCAGCTAACTCTCTTTAGCTTGGATTAAAAGTTTGGACTCAACTGCTATAGATGCAAGGTTCATCTACATGTTCCCATCATGTACCTCCAAATACATCTCAGTAAACAAAGCCATCATATTCCACTCTGAACTGAATTCTTGAACTACCTGACTCTGAGTCTTTTATCTCAGAGCATCAGCAACACTATTACATTTCCTTGGTGTGTAGACCAACTCTAAATCAAAAGACTACAGGTACTCGACCCACCGTCGTTGTTGAAGATTCAAATCCCACTGATAAAATATAAACCTAATACTTTTATGGTCATTGAACACCATGAAAGGTTATCCCAACAAGTAATGCCTCCAACACTTCAAGGAATGAACCACAATAGCTAGATCCAAGTCATGAGTAGGATAATTCCTTTCATGTGGCCTCAACTGTCTTGACGCATAAGCTACAACCTGATCATCCTACATCAACATTTCCCCAAGTCCAATGTCGGACGCATCATAGAACAAGGTGTACCTCTTACCTAGTTTGGGTAAGATCAAAATTGGTGTTGTAGTTAACCACTTCTTCAGCTTTTAAAAAGTACTGTCACAAGCCTCTGACCAATCAAACTTAACCCCCTTCTTGGTTAAGCCTGTGAGTGGCATTTCAAAATGAGATAAATCTCTAATAAACATTTGGTAATAATCGGCCAAACCCAGAAAACTTCGAACATCAAAGACGTTATTATGTTGTTCCCAAGACACCACAACCTTCACCTTTTCTAGATCCACTGACACACCTGAATCATAAATGATTTGTCCCAGAAATTGCACCTCATTAATCCAAAACTGACATTTTGATATCTTGGAGTAAATCCTATGCTCTCTTAGTGTACTCAAGATGATGCCAAGATGTTTTTCATGATCATCATGAGTTCTGGAGTACACCAAGATGTCATTAATGAAGACAACTATAAACTGATCTAGATATGGGTGGAATATTCATTTCATCATGGCCATGAACATAGATAGCACATTGGTCAATCCAAATGGCATCAGCAAAAATTAATACTGCCCATACCTTCTTTGGAAAGATGTTTGGGGTATGTCATAAGGTCTCACCCTCAAATGATTGTACCCTGATCTCAAATCGATCTTGGAAAACACTGAGGCATCTTTGAGCTATTCAATAAGTCATCGATTCTAGGAAGAGGCTATCGGTTCTTAACCGTTATCTGGTTCAGTTTTCTATAATTGAAACATAGCCTTAGTGACCTATCAAACTTCTTATAAAATATCACAGGAGATCCCTAAGGTGATGTACTAGGATAGATAAACCCCTTATGCTCTAACTCCTCTAGATAGACCTTTAGTTCTTGGAGCTCTATTGGCACCATTCAATATGATGGAATAGAAATTGTCTCTCCTCCCAGTAACAACTCAATTGTAAACTCAACATCTCTCTCGGGTGGTAACCCTGAGAATTCCTCAGGAAACACATCCTAAAACTCATCCACAACAAGAGGGATGATTGGCCGCTCTTTCTCCCCATAATCAAACATAAGGCATTCTACTTGGGCTTTGAGTTCTCCCAACTGTTGACGTAGCGGCCTTGTGTGGCCCACTCAATTATCCCACTCACTACGAAGGATATAAGTGCTTCCATAAAGAGATGTGAATATTAATCGACATTGGTAACAGTTGATATGGACTTGATGTAACACCAAAGAATCCATCCCCAATATTAGGTCAAAACTTGACAACTCTAGGACAAACAGATCCCACTAAAAATGATACCCACCGACCTCCATAGCACAACCCTTAAATAGTGTGATGTCCTCAACTCGTACCCCTAGTAGAGTATCAAGTGACATTACCCGACATGCAGTCTCCACAGTTAAGCCCAACACAACTACAAACTGAGAAGAAATAAAGGAATGTGTGGAAACTATATCAAATAGAGAACTAGAAAGCATAGAAGCTACAAGAATTGTACCTGAAATAGTAGATGGTACCACCTCACCACCGTTAGATGTAGTTTGAACTGCATGGAGATGACCTACCCCTTTACCCTAGGCTCTAGCCTGAGTACCCTATAATGCACTACCCTGTTGAAAAGGATGATCCTACCCTGGAGTTCCACATCCACCACCTCTACCAATATGACCCGTGGATCTCCAAATGCCTGCCTGATATGGGGTAACTAACCCCCTGCCTACACTCAGTATCTACCTCTGACCTCCATCATTCCTTGACAATCGTGGGTTCCTGCAAAACCATTACACATGGCCTGGCCTACCGCATGCTCGGCACTCAACCGGTGGGTGGGTACACTGGTCACGCTTGTGCCTTGGCCTACCACACTGATAATAGAATACTTGGGCACTACCTTGAAAGGCTGACACACTCTTCTGATTGCTTTGCGTGCTTCCACCCTATTGAAAATTTCCAAAACGACGCTTCTTACTATCATAAGTCACACCACTTACCCGCCCATCTAGAACCACAAGTTCACTACCTGAATCTCCCTTCAGTTTCCCCTCTAAGATAAGGGCTTGGTCCACAACTTCATAAAACCTTTTCAAAAGAAAGGTATTCACCTTAGACCTGATGTTGTGTCTTAGCCCATCCTGGAAGCATTTCACCATGGTTGTCTCATCTCCTATCAATGTCGAAACGAAGCGTCTCAAATCAGTTAAACAACTAGCATAATCCATTACCGACATTATCCCCTGAGTTAACCTCATAAAATCTGTAGCCTTCTCCCACCTTAAGTTTTCTGGGTATAAGTGCTCAAGAAACTTCTCATGAAAATCTTTCCATACCATTCCTTCAGCCTTCTCTATCTGAACCATAATGTCCCACCAACGCTTTTCTTGACCTCTCAGAATATAGGCCACTAACTTGACTTTATTCTTGAGAGGAGTCTCTAGATGTTCAAGAATAGTTTGGATGGACTCTATCCAGAACTCCACTGTATCTGTCCCACCCTCTCTAATAATGTTCGGAGGGTGTTGCAGCTGAAACTCTCTAATTAGCTCAAACATACTCGGTGCAGCCCGCCCTGGGTATCATTCCATCATTTTCAAAAAATAAGAAAAGTTCTCATGGAACTTCTCTTCCCTATTTTCTTAGATCACCATGTTCTCCTGCTCCACTACTGGAGGATAGTTCTTGGAAATGTTCTCATGTTTCCCAACTAGCACCTGTCTTCAAGGTGGCATTTCTCTATAATGACAAACATGAGCTTTAGAATGAAACTATAATGATTTAACAAAAAGGAAAAAAGATATAGGTAGGATCATAACTTTCCACCAAACTAGTTCGCATACACTACCCAAATAATCCCACCCACAACCAAATCACTACCCTTGGCCATCTCTCTTAAGGTCATGGCTAATACAGGTATCCAATTCACATGGTTGCAATCCATATCTTTTACACCAATTCAAAACAATTTTTTGCATCCCAATTTACTCTTAAAACAAGTTAATCCACTTTTACTTCTTTATTAAGCATCATTTTCTAATTTCTACTTACCATTTTCACTTTCCTTTTTACCCATTCATATCATCCCATTAGGCACAATTTCACTACTTTTAAGGGAAAAAAATGCATCCTAATCTTTATATCTCGCACACCCATCCTGTGTGTGTGTCAACCACGATGCATGTAACTTACCTACATAGGTGCCTAGAATGATGCATGAATACACAACCTCATACCCTTTCTAATCACAAGAGAAATATCACAAAACCGTCAAATCATATAATAAGTGCATCACCCGATGGTGAAATATCATCAAATATAACAACACATGACAAGAAAAACAATCCCCTCCTAGGTTGACTTGGGTTTTCCCTCATACATGGGTTAGATACTCCCAAGAATGATCTCATCACCAAGGCCTGACACTTTCCTAACCTCCGGTCTACCATTCCCCAAATAGTAAGAAAGAGAAAATAACCTCCTCTGATACCACTTTATAACGTCCCCAACCCAGGACCCACTAAACCAGTACCCTGAGACGAGTCACCACACGACATCAGGCATGACTCCCCATACACCAGAGGTTGTCGATTAGTAGTGAGGGTCTAATAGGTCAGGTGGGGAGACTATACCCTCTTTACCAGAGTAAGTCATAGTAGAACACAATTCAAATAGTGTAAACAATAAGAAATAATTAATAACATGCATAAATAACCAACTCCCAAAATGGGTACAGCCATATACAATATTAGATATGCCATGCCATGCTACATTGTTAAGTGAATAAAACCCCAAAAGAGAGACAAACAGCAGAATCCCAAAAATGGACTGGACACTAAGTCTGGAACCTCACCCATACATGTCCTATGTCCAAATCAACTCCCTATCATAGGTCCCTTTCCCTTGTCCTGACCTGTAAGCATGAAATCTGCTCGGGTACCCAATAGAGGTGTGAGTAGGGTGTGAGTATAACTCAATAGGACACCACCAACAGTGTCTACAAAATATCCAATAAAAGTAGATAGTGCATGCAAGTGATAAATAATGGAAAGTAAAGTTAAATAGTTCAATATGTCATCCTAGACTATGTTCCTTTAAATTTTACTACCATTGAATCCAGGTTCACTAATTAGGCATCCCATGGTTTAATCAACCTTTTTTGTGTGTTCAATGGATTAGGCAAGTTCAATATTCTCAGGCATATGGGAATAATATCAAGTCCTATCTCACTAGGAATCACATTATAACAACCTCATAATCATCACCTCAAAGCCTCAGTCCGTGTGGAATGCTACCGTTAGGGGAATAGAACTCAGTCCTCTTCCATAACCCATGCATTTGGGGGTGGAGTTAGAACCTTGGTCCAACTCGACCTATGGGTGTAGAACCTCATGTCTATACCCCACTCTACCAAGCCATATGCACCTAGTTATTTATCATTCTCCACAATTAACTGCATCACAACCAAGCATAGCTAATATCACTAGCAATATTATAATAATATCAAAAAATGGGAAATTAACTTTATGCCTTAATCCATTAACACATTCATAATTTATAACACTTAACCCTTTCATCCCCATTTACCCTTTTCCATGCCTATCTCACTAAGCATATTCAAGTGTAAAAATAATTCCTTATCATATTCAAAATAATACCATTAACCTAATTACATGTAAACCCAAAAATCCCTTAGCATTTAACCACATTAGACCCAACTAACCACAATCCATTCTAACTTATTACATAAACTAATTTAACCTCTTCTCTAAGTCACTAAATCATCATGTGTCAATTTCGCACCTTATATTCTGTTTAGCCCCATCAGGAGGGCTAGAACACCCCATGGGTGGCCCTAATTTGGTCAAGTTATCCTCTTTGCGTCCCATGGAGATCAAGAGGGGATCAATTAATCATTGAGACACCCAATACACCACATCTTGCTAATGGAATAAATAACACATCAATAAGGGAGAAAATAATGAAACCCTACATGCACAAATATACACAAAGAGCAAGGGATATAACTTGTAGACCACCTACCTTGAATCTGTTGGCTAACTCACTCTTAATAGGGTCCTTATATCCCAATTCAACACACCTTTGAAGCCTCAACCTAAAACTTGCTGGAAAGAAATGGTTTTAGATATTTGGAAGGAGATGGAGAAAATGTGTGAACCCTAACCCAAAAAGAGAAGCAAGGAGGAGATTAGACTTACCCGGATCTTCAATCCTCAACTGATGGAACTCCAAATGGATTAATATTGAAGTATAAACACATCTTGGAATATCTTGGAAGCTTGTATTGTCACTAGGGTTGAAGGAGGAATAAGGGGAAGAAATACTGAGTTGGAACTTAAAATCCTGTAATGGAATTTTTGTAATTTTCTTAAGTTACAGGGCCGCACAGTTTACCTACACGATTTGAAAAATTGTGCACAATCCATGTGGATGATACTATTTGAAAATAGCCCCCACGTACGGTTTCCTGGGATGATCCACATGGTTTGTACTAACCATGCACAAACTGTGCAACATACCCAGAAACTCTTTTTTCCTTGTTCGTATCCTGAACCCCTGAAACACCCCCAAGCCTCCTTGTGAACTTTTTGAAACAAAAAATCAACCAAAATAAAGGAATTAAACTGAAACATAAACAACAACATGCCTTAAGGGAGATTCGGGATCTTACACTAAACCCAAGCATGTTTTTTAGCTTGGAGGAAGCATCCTTAAACTTAGTAAAAAGGCCTCCATAGTTCTTAATAAATAGGAATCCTAAGCCCATATAATTAAATATATAAGGAGGAACCCAAGTATTTCTCCATAAGCAATATAAGTATCCATCACCATAAGATTTCGTCCAAGGAAATCTATAAGTGGAACCCAGGTATCACTATCAGTATGGTCTAAAGGCATGACCCTATAATCCCATTTGTGGTATTTCATATAAGGAAATAAGTATCGCACATGGAATGGTATATAAATATTTCCCACTAATCCCATACGAGTTAATCCACTAGGGAACTAGGTATCACTCAAGGGTAAAGTACATAAGGCATCTACCCAGTGATCCCATCTAAGGTATTCTATAAAAGAAACCAAGTATCGATCCTGATACATTAAGATTTATTTTCATATTCTAATTTATAAATCTTGATGAACCCATACAAAGAATCCTTAATTCAAGACCCTTGTATCACACTTATCTTTAAGAAAGGGTATGGGTTTAACTAGAAAAAATACTCATACATTTAAGAAAATTAGTATAATCGTTATAAGGGGAATTTCACACACCTCTATTAGTGATTTAATTCAATTCAAGGCATGAGGATCATAGGACTTTAAGTATGGAACACCTTTCAGGGTGGATCACATCGGGGTGGTCACCCTACGATGTCAATTCAAGGGTTGATAGGAATATATTAAACATGGGTTATCCTTTAATTTATAAGGAGGCATCACTGGATGAGTATGGCTCATGGTACAATGGCACATGATAAATACAAAGAGACTTTTGGGGAAAATAACTAGACCACATAACTTAGGTCAGTAGACAAACACTCATCTAGTATCAACACTTGGTTTGGTCTGAATCATAAGAAAATATAATAATCAACAAATTCCTTAAAAATTGAGCATATTATCTCACACTAATATAGAAAATAAGATGGTGAAATATATAAAATAAAGTAGATATAATATTGAATCTCTTATCGATGTCTAACTAACATGACAAACGATGTCTCGATCGGAGTCCAAATGAGGAATAACCAAAGGAACCTAGGTTAGGTGTGGGAGGATCTCTCACATGGCTTCTTCTGGAGAGAAATGGGGGATTAGATAAAAATGAGGGGTTCTGTTCCTTTTAAAAAAATAAGCCACAATATATTCATGATGTGGGTATAATTTTCATTGTGAATTCCACAATTTTTTTCCCTTTATGAAAAACCAATTCATGTCATGTATGGGATCTGTCTAAACCAATTCATGTCGTGAATTGAATTTACAAGGTGTATTGAATTAATGCCCTATAAAAACTCAGGGGTTTTTTCTAGAGCAATTCAAATCATTCATGTCATTCACATCATGAATTTTTTTCAAATCATGAATTGATTTCACATCATGAATTCATTTTACATCTTGAATTTCCCTTGTAGCCAGCTCTATCCCAGCTAATACCTTCCTTTACCAAATAACTGATTGACCTCAAGGTGCGGTTACCAAGGCTTAATCTAAAAGAGAAACTTAACGATGGTTCAATCAAATTTAAAGAATACATGCCTCCCTAAAAATATAGTATTTTACATCATTCATGATCCAAGTTCCAATCATTGAATATCATTGCTGGTTATTTTCTTCTCAGTGGGATTGAGATCGTAGAGATAACAGGATTAGATGATTCTAAATTCATTAGTTGTGGTGATGAAGTTTCATACTTGGAAGGTGCTTGACTTTTTTTCTATGAGGAGATGGATAAAATCACAACTTGAATAAGGATGATATGAATCTGGGTTCAAAGATGCTCTTTTTGTTCACTAATTTTTTTCTAAGTAAATGAAAATGATGGGGCTCCACTATTCTCCCATGTTTCAGCTACGTGTTCATCAAAGGATTAATCTACTTTTTCGATCAAAAATTTGAGCACCATGTTTTGTTCGAGTTTTATTATGGAAGAATCATGCTCACATCATGGTCTCTCTCTCCCCATAAAGGTTTAATCAAGTTTATTTTGGCCTAATTTTGTATAATTTCATGGTTCAAGTGCCTTCATAAGGGTAGACTCAACTGAATGAGCCTAATGAAAGTTAAGAGTTAAGGTATGGGCTGGTTTTATGGTTCTCTAATTCATTAGGGGCTACGTCAATGTAGTTTCACCACAACCACATACATGAGTATAAAAGATACATGAAGGAAACATTCCTCATGGTATTATTAGAAAATTTTTAATCCACAACATCCTAAATATTTTTAATTGTGAAATCAAAGTCAAATTTGAGTGAGGGGTTAGAGATTCGTGAAGAATGATAAGTTTCTGGAATCAATTTTTGAAGTTGAATAATTTTGAATGGAGTTAGTATGGAAACCATATTCATCTTAGGTGAATACACATGGGTCCATCACATTAGTTGGAAGGGGGAAATTATTTTCATGTTTATTGGAAAAAAAATAGAGCAAGGACCAAACACATGTTGATACCTAGAAAGGGTAGCTATGAGAATTTTTATGACGCCGTTTGACTAAATTTATTTTTAGAATTTATGGAGTGGGGATCGATCATTATTACATGATTAGGAGATCGAGATCACACAATAGATATTAGAAGACTGAGGGAGGAGTGGAACCTAATCTGAATCTAGAGATTGAGGAATGAGGCAATATCACCAGATAAGTTTCATCTTCTCTTTCTTATCTCTTTTCGGATCTCTTTTTTTGTGAACATGAGTAACAAAATTTCTTATGGGATTCAGGTTGTAATGAATTAAAACATTAAAATCTATTTTTCTTTTATTAATATGATTATTCAAATAAAATTTTAGTTCAGGGTTCTCTTTTCATTCAATTATGAGTATCAAATTACACTATTCTAAGAACTAAGGGGTGATGATAGTGAATCATTAAATCATTGATTATCAACTAAAGTATTAAAAATTGGAAAAGGAAGATGTATCTAATTTTTATAATGAATAGGTTAATTTTTAATTTTTGATCCCAAGATCAAGAATAAAGAAAGATCATTAAGCAGTGGAAGTTCATTGAAGTGAGGGATTGGTGAATATTCACTTTTTTCTTAGAACTAAATAAATTTAATTAGAGTTATTAGGATTAGAGAATGTTTTTAATTAATTCAAGACAATCTGATAACCCTAATATCATCACTTTTTCAAAATCTACTTCAATATATTATTTTTACTCTTGTTTCCACTTCACTACAAATTTTCACTTCTCATCATGATTTCACCATTTTATTATTTTATTTTTGAGATGTTTTAGTTTTTTTATCACACACCCATCAATCACCTTCCCTATAGAATCAACACCCACACCCACCACCATATTAGTCATAGGTAGTTTGTAGGGTTTTATAAATAATTAGATTTTTATATTTTCAATGAAAATGTGTAAAATTTTGGCATTGTTTCCAAGGAAGTAATGAGAAACAAATCCAAAAAAACATTTAAAAATTTAATATAAAAAAAGTCAAAAAAAACTCATTAAAAATAAATAGTCTAAAAACTAAAAACTTCTTATTTCTCACTGATGTGCACTATTTTATCATTTTTGTTTTGTAAATTAAACTACGGATCATCTATTTTGTACTTAAATATTTAATTCCTTAAATTTATAAACACTTATGTGACCCTAAAAAGAAAAATAATACTAAAATGGAAAATACAAAAATTAAAAGTGATGAAAACATGGATGAAAATATGGTTGAGAACATTAATCCACTTTCTAGGAATCTGTATGGTTAGAGGCCTAAACTTATATAATTTCAACTCCTTATAATTTTAGTAAATCCATCTTGCATTAGTCTTTCTAATGAAAACATACATGTCATTGTTGCTAACTTTTTCTATATTTCCTAATGAAGACAATTTTTTATTCATTGGAGAATTTTACAATATAGTTCATTAGTTATCTATTTAATTATTGATTGATAATGAACATACAATGTGAACCTTTCCATCCTACTTGAAATTAAGTGATAAGGCTCAGTTTAATCAATTGTATGAGAACATTTTTGACACTGGGGACCAACTTTATAAATATTTTTTCATGAAATTTTTTTCAAAGTGGTTGATAGAGAGTTGAGAAATAAAATAACCAACTTCATTTAAAAATAATATGAGTCATTCCATGAGTCATGGGATAGGTTTCGGGGTTTTTTTAAGAAATTTAAACATCATAATTTATTTCCCATGTTCTGATGTAAAGTTTTTATTAGGGTCTTCTACCATCTACTCAAGACTTAGTTGACTGATTAGCTGGTGGAAATTATACTGATAAAACTAACGAAGAGTTGAAATAAATTTTTAGTACACTTTACCAAAACTTACAAACTAAATCATCTACAAGGAGGAAGGTTAAAATATATAAAAACAATAGTTTGGGTCAAGAAATGAACTTAAAACTTACTAAAATTCATAAACAAGTCCAATATTTGATGAACCAAAGTGCCAAAGAAGTTTCATGTCAAAATTAATAGAGGCCCATAGGTGACCAATGTGATATATATAGAATGAATGGGAACACATATACTTTCTATCCTAAATTGGAGATTCTTGTACATACCATTGAGAATTCTTGTTTTTTTTTATTTTGTTGGAACATAAAAAAGGAAAAATGAACCACTTTCAAACAACTACAATTATAGAGTCAAAGATCACCCAAACCTGTCATGGGGGGCCAGTGGATAAATAAAAAAACTAATAAATATAGATTCTCCATTATTCTAAAATAAAAAATTTAAAGAGATGATTCTCTTTCTCATTCCCTTGGTAATTTAGAAAGAGTGATGAAAAATATAATAAAAATTTTAATATGGAAAATCAATTGGGGAAATTGGTTAGAGTCTTGAGAGATAGAGGTAATGATAAGTTTTTAAGAACCTATGAGATAATATATATGGATAATTCAAAGGGTATTACAAGTAGTTCAGGCCTCAAAACTCAGGAATGAGTTATGGTGAAACCTAGAGAAGTTTATATTAAAGATTTAACAAAACCTGAAAATAAAAAATTGAAAAAATATAAAATCATAAATCTAGAAAAAAATATCAAAAATGATCTAAATAATAAATCTTCACCGATAATATATAAATAAAAAAGAAATATAAATTGGGAAATAATAGTAGAATGTAATAAAATGCTTAGGATTGAGGATGATTTGTTAAACCATCCTATTTTTCAACATTATGCTCCTCTCATTCCTTTTCCCCAAAGGTATAAAAAGATTAAAAAACCTAACTATTTGAAATTACTTTAGAAGTTTAGAGCATGCACTGTCAACATTTCCTTTGTGGAAACTTTAGTTAAAATAACATCATATTTTAAATTATTTAAGATATTTTTATCAAATTAAAGAGATTGGAAATACCTAGACACCATAAATATTACAGAACAATGTAGTGTTGTTCTTCAGAAGGAATTACCTATGAAATTAAAGGACCCTAGAATATTTTTATTTAATTTAGAGTTGGATATAGTAGGGAACTGAATTGATTATGTGACCTAGGTGTTAGTTCCAACTTTATGCCTTTATCACTTTTTAAAAATCTTGGTCTAAGGGACTTATAAATCAACTTATGTTTCTCTTAAACTAGATGATAGGACACTCAACCATTCCTTTATAAGGTTGGATGACTTTTTAGTCAAGTTAGGGATACTTATCTTACCCATTTATTTTTTGATCCTTGAAATTTAAACCTTTCATAACTACTAAAGGTGCTAAAATTTATGTTTCCAAAGGATAACTAACCCTCCAAGTCATGGATGATATAGAATAATTTCATGTTTTTTGGAAATATAAACTTGAGTATAGTTGTGATCAAATTTATGAATTCTATGATGTGTTTGGGGCTGAGTTTAGGAGGAATTTCCATCACCCTTCACCTGAGGTATGAAAATTTGTTTCTATGGTTACATTAGTTGTTAATGAGTGTTTTGAACTTGAGGTCTGGCCTGAGTTTTGTTCTTTTCCTTTAAAAGTTTTTAAAATTTATTGTTTCTATCCTCTTGAATGAATATCTCGGTTTTATATACCACACTCTCATGTATCTATTGGTGATAGAATTCATTCCTTATATATCAATTTTGAGTTAGATTCACCAATCCTTATTTCAAAAAAAAATTAGCCTTTGTATGAGTTTTTTATATATAATTTTGAGTATTTAGAAGTTTATGAAATTGGGGAAATTTTTTGTTTAAGTCATAATGATAAATTTGATTGTTTTCATTATGAATAAGTTCGCTTACTATAGAAATTTTTTCCTATTGTGATTGATGTTGAGTGTGATGATTACTAATACCAAACTATTCTTGAAAAATTAACTTCATTTGAATCTTATATGGAATTTTAAAAATAAATTCTTAGTGAAGAATTTGAAATTATTAGGATGGGGTCTTCTGAGTTGTTAATTTACAAGCTTTTTTGGGATCTCTTTCTAGAATTGGTAAGCAGGTCACACCAACTTATGGATCTATTTATAAGTTTTTTCAACCCCCTAAGTGTGGGGGTGGTTGGAAGAAAGTTATTGATCAATTGATGGATTTTTATGTGATGTTTTCCACCCATTTTAAAGTTAAAATTCATAGATTGGGAATTGAAATAGATCTATACAACATCGTTCTTACTACTATTTTAGATATCATCTTGAAATTTTTCTAAGATACTATTTTTGGAGAATATTTTGAAAATATTATTGATACTTTCTTATATAATAGTGAGGTAAAAATAAAAAATAATTCATACCCATTGAATGATCATATATATAAATTTAGGTGTAAATTCTAGTTGGATACTATAAATCTAGTACTTCATGGGAACCAACCAATGGTTCTCTAGGATTCTTATTTTTGTTACCTGTTCAAATAAATGTTCTATATTCAATTGTATATTAACCTTTGTTTTTGTGAATCATTGTTGGATTGATCTTTATTTTTATACATACTCACTTTATTCTTATAATTTTTTTATTTTTATTTTCTTTATTCTTAATGAATGAAAATAATTTTAATTATTTGCTACCCTTTTGGGTAATTAACTAGAAGAGACCAAATGCAATGAAAGTATTAAGAGAGAGTTAATTTGATGATATGAGTGTGCTAAAGGAAAAGTTTATATGAGTATTAAGTGGTCATGTTGTATGTAAATTGATAGTGAGGTTTATCATCCACGTGAAGGCTTCAAGTGACCAGGAAAGAGGGTATGGTTGGTCATGTGAAGCACCAATTGTGGCACTAGTAGTGTTGGATTTAAAATTATTTTCAAGTCTAAAAGGATCTTATTTTGGACAGAACTGGATAAAACTTTCCTCACTTTAACTATAGTTTTATTCTTATTTGAAAATTAAATTATATAAATTCAATGTTGATATTTTTTTTCTTGTAGGATCTATAACTTTCTAACCATAGTTATTAATAATTAGCTTTCTAAGAGGTTATGAATGTTGTATTTGAATGGATATTAATTCTTATTTAACTAGTGTAGTGTTTTTTTAACTTATGTATATTTACTTATTTTATACCATTATTTATTAATAATTCTGTTATATTTTGGTTTTAAATGTTTTATCTTGTTTATTAATAATTGTTAGCATGTTTTTTTTTCTTGAATTACTTTTTGGTCACTGTCACTACTCAAATTGTCTTCATGTACAATAATGTTTCAATTACATGTTAGTTTTAGTGTTACTTTGAAATACATTCTTGAACTCACCTAATACGTGTAAATTTAAGAAATTATTTTTCTATGATAAACCAACTAAATAGTGTCCAGTAGAGAGATTTTGTTCATGTTCTGTATTGTGTGATTGAATGGTGTAAAAAAATTAAACTTACCTATCACCCCTTAGAATATAATATTTTCTATGTTGATTTCCAAATATTTTTGAACTTTATTATCTATTATGTCTCCTATATTAGATTCAACATTGTGGAAATTGTTGAGTTTTTATTATATTGGAGGGTTATAAATTAAGTTAAACTATAATTCATTAATAAACCATCAAAATCCCATTAATTTTTTTTAAATTTGTAAGTTTTTAAGAATCACTTAATAATTTTAAGTGGGTGATAATTTTTCTCAAATTTGAAGACAGTGATTCCATTTTAAAAGGGATTAGTAATTATTACCTTATGGATTTAATTAGGTAAATAATTTTCTTTCCCTCTTAAAAAAAGTGTCATTTAGTAAGATTTTGGGGAAATGATATACAATAATCATTGACTTTGAACTTTTTAATTTAAGTTTTAACTCATAAGATGTGCATCCAAATGGATTATGAAATGAAAATATTAATCCATGTTGAGCTCTTTATTTATTATCTCTTTATTCTTTATTCAATAACTATTGGATGAGTTATTTGTTTCACTAATAAATAATCACTCCACCCCATTTAATAGTGTGTTTATTTATTATGGATTCTTAAATTATGTGAGGTTATTCTACTAGAGGTAAAGATAAGTTCAGGCTTCTAATTGGATGAAAATTTAATATTATTAAATTCATTTAAAAGAATTTAAATTTCTAATCATTTTTTTGTAAAAAAGTAATCAAATCTTCACTAAAGATATTTAATTTCATGGTCCATTCACATTTTTCTACTTGAGATAATCCATGAGGAAAAACTTTTTAAAAATAAATTCATTATGCCATTATTATTATTTAAAATTGAGATTCATTTTCTACAAATGAATATATAAAAAGTAGTTTCTTTTCTATAAGAAACATATTAAGTGTTGTGGAATTTTATGTGGCCTTTAATTATTTCATTTTACCACAATTTTTTTGCAGTTTAAATTATGTTTTTAGTGTTAAAATATGCCTCTAATTTGTTAATTATTATGTTGTGGGTAATTTTAAATTGTTAAATTGATGAATTTTATGTCTAATTTGTGTTTTTATAGTTAAATTATAAAATTTGTTGATCTTTGAGTTTATTATTTTAATTTAAAGTTTCTTGTAAAATTTCAATACTTAGTACCATTGTTTATTTTTGTGTTCTTTTAATTTAATTTTTCATTTACTTGTTTTTTAATTAATTAATTAGTTAATAAGATTTAAATTTAATTTTTAATCTCATGTCTTAAATGATTTAATAATTTGTAATATTAATTTACAGTTTAATTATTTGGTAAATTTTATCATTCTTTGTTTTTAATTAATTAATTAATTACTATAACCTGAATTTAGTTCATTATTTTTAATTTTATTGTTTTGAAAGTTTTTAAATTTTAACTTACAATTTGTGTTTTAATTAAATTAATCTATATTAGTATTAATTATATAACTTTAATTGTTTAAATGTTATTTAATTTAAATTTTTTTCATGTACGATTGATTAGTGCCTAGTGATGAATTTGGAAAAGGCTAGAAGTAATTGTAACTTTCTCTCATAATCAATCATGAGATTGATATTTTAGAAAAATCATCAATCAACCATGCCTCGTATCCATTTGACCATGCTAGAACAAATTTTTGGAAAGTTTATGAACAAATATTCCTTTTATTGGCATCGACTGTGAAGGGAGAGGATCTATCATGAGATTGAGGTTGAAGAAGCTTAGATCAAATCTAAATGAGGAAGATCAACTGGACTAAGAGCATGAGATTCTACGACCCAAGCATTAAAGATCCCCTAAAGAAGTTGAAGTTGTCATTTTTGATGAAATAATAAATGATAGAGATTTAGGAAAATAGAAATTGAGCCACAGAGTCATGTACCTCCGTTGAAGATGACTACAAAGGTAATCTATAGGAGAAGATGAGCGGAGCTCGATCAAAATTTGTTCTTTAATATATACAACTTGAATACCACATAAGTTTGAATATAGTGGATGAAGATTATGATATATTATGAAACAATTACATCCAAAACTAAAACTCATTTAAAGATGAAATCTATACGCCATATGAGTTAAATTAATGATAAAATGCTTATTTTTGTGGGTCTAATGAGCCATTATTCAAATATTAAACCCCAATTTTTGTTATTGAAGATGAAGGAACACTAATCTTAGGAAGAAAAATTGAATTATATCTATCCATAGCTGAACCTAGGAATATAGTTTCATAATAAACTCCATATCGAGATGGACCGATCTACCATCTATCGATAAAGAGAACCTTAGAATCGAAGCCACTCAAGTAATAAAGATTTAGGAATCAATCATGATCCAAGTTATGATTGATGAATCTTGTTGATAATTTTTTTCTTCTCTATAGGATCAAGATCATGGAGATGATGAGCTTAGTTGATTCCTAATTCCATGTTTGTGGTGATGAAGTTTCACCCATGGAAGGTTCTTGACTATTTGTCTAGGAGGAGATGGTTGCAAGCACAGTTTTTCTAAAGGATAAGATGAATATGGGTTTGAAGTTATTTTTTTTGTTTAATAATGTATGTCTAAGTAAATTAAAACTATAGGGATTTTTTGTTCACTTATGTTTCATCTATGGGTTTATCAAAGGAAACACTCCACTTGTTTGATAAAAATATTGAGTACTAGGTTTTGTTTGAGTTTGATTATTTAATAATCATGCTTTCCTCAAGGTAAACTATGCCCCATCAAGGTTTCATAAAGATACTCTAACTTTAATTTGAATAATTTCATGGTTTAAGAGATCATGTAATGATATCATTAACTGATCAACCACACTAAAAGGTAAAATTTGAGGTATGGGATTTCATTATGGTTCTCTAGTTAATTTTGGGCTACATCAAAGTAGTTTCACCACTACTAGCTATATGAGGATAAAGGATACATTAATTTCACGTTCCTCATGGAATTATTATCCAATTTTTAATTCTAGGCATCCTAAAAATTCTTAATTTGGAAATCAAATTCAAATTAAAGTAAGGGGATAGAGCTTCATGAAGAATGAGAAGTTTTTGGAATAAGTTGTTAAAGTTAAAGAAGTGTGAATGGATCCAAAATGGAAACTATATTAATCTTAAGTAATTTTACATGGGTTTGACATGTTAGTTAGAAGGGGAAAAGTACCATAATGTGCATGTCATAAAAATAGTGTAATGAAAAAACATGTGTTAATACCTTGACAAGGTGGATGTGAGAATATTTATAACACCCTTTGACTTAATTTTCATTTATAATTTCTAGATTTGGCATAAATCATTATTCCATGGTCAGGAGATCGAGAGCACACAACACAGATTAGATGACTGAGCTAGGATTAGAACCTAATCCAAAGATAGAGCTTAAGGAAGGAGGAAATGTCACAAGTGAAGTTTCATATTCCCTTTCTTCGCACTTTCTAGATCTCTATTTCTATAAACATGAGTAACTAAATTTCTTAGGGGATTTGGGTTGTAATGAATTGAAACTTTAAAATATGTTATACTTTTGTTAATATGATTATTCAGTGAAAATTTTAGTTCAAATTTATCTTTTAATTCAATTATGAGAATCAAATTACACTATTATAAGAATCTAGATGTGATGATAGTGAATATTTAAACCATTGATCATTTAACTAAGTACCAAAAATTTTAAAAGTATGATGTATCTCTTTTCCATAATAAATAGATTAATTCTTAAGTTTTGATCAAGAGATCAAGAAAAATAAATATCACTAATTATAGGAAGTTCACTGAAGTGATATCTCAATGAATATTCACTTGTTTTCTTAGCAATGAAAAATTTTAATTATCTTGAGTAGGATAAGAAAATATTTTTAATCAGTTCAAAATATTTTGATAACCTAAATATCATCACTTGTTAAAACTCCCCTTCAATTTTTTTGTTGTTTTTACTTCTGTTTCAATTTCGCTACACACTTTTACTTATCATCACAATTTTACCATTTTATTTTATGATTTGTGAATTTTTTCTATTTTTTTCACACACTCATCGATCATATTCCCTATATAATTAACACCCTTACTCACCACCATACTAGTTATAGTTAGTTTTTAGTGTTGTATAAATAATTAAATTTACATTTTTTTTAAAAACAACATTTTAATAGGATCCTTATATATTGTTGAATCTCAAGATGGTTCTCATAAACAATAATTATGTGGGGAGTATTTCTTGATCACCTCCAAGATCAAGGGATTAATAACATTGACCTCTCAAGCTGAGGGGTGGAGACATAGGGATGCACACTGATATATTACCAAACTCCTTATCAAATTATGTTTGATCTCTTATTTACTTTATGCATTGCATCATTCTTCATCAATTCTCATAATTGTATAAATTTGATTAAATAATTTTCCATTGTGATCAATTTCTTGATTAACATTAAGATTAATCTTTATAACTCGGATTGATTTTATCATTCATCACTCAATCGATTTCATCACTTTAACTACTTTATCATTTCATAATTGTTTAATTTTAATTTACCATTTCCATCCTATTTATTTTTTTAAAGGAAATTTACCCCCAAATGTTTTTAAAATCCTAATAAATTTCAAAGTATGATATTTTTATTATGTGTAATTCCTTGAAATTCTAAATTAAAACATTATATTCAATTGTGTGTATGACACAAAACACCAAGTGTGTAAGGGAATATAATATCCCAAGAATTTACATTATATTTAAAAATTTAAATAGATTCAATGTATTCTATATAATTAAATGCATGAAACACTGAGTTATGTTGTGTTACATGAAATAATGACTTTGTTCGTTAGCTTTCATTACACTCAAGACCAAATTTTACCGAACACCAATATATTATTAAAACATTATTATTTAATATAATAAGATATAACTTTGCCGTTAAATTATTGGTTATAAATATTATTAAATAAATTATGAAAATTTATTGTTTATAAAAATATAATATGAATTCATTGGTTACAAATTAATTTTAAATTAATATAATAACCAATTGGATATAAAGGGAATGATTTTATAAAAAAACTATTTTTATGCTCACAAAGGGGCTTTATCCTAATAAATAAAATTAATTAAAATTAGTGAGTGATATTAATTTAATATATATATTATATATTCAATAAAATATTTTTGATATTCATCCAATATATTTTCTAATCATAATATAAGAACAAACTCAATATTATACATACAAACCTATATTTTTATTAAAAACAGTTTTACCGTCTTTTAATAGAGAACCTATTTTAAATACAATTTTTGGAATTATTATAGATTTTATATGTAAAAATAAAATTATTCTTTGAAATATAAACATAAAAATTAGGTTAGGGTTAATTTTTGGTATTTTTCTGTAAAGTTTCATTTTTTAGTGAATAGTGAAAAATACTGAATTTTAATTCAAAACTACTTTTTCGTCTAATTTATTTATAGTGTTAAATTATATTTGGAATTGGTTTTAAGGTAAATTTATATCAATTATAAATAAATTAATATAATTTATGTCATTATAATGAATTTCACATTGAAATTATATATATAAACTTATCAAACTTTTGAATGTTTTTACTTTAAAAACCCGCATTATTGTCCCGACTGCAGGATTAATTTTAAATTAATTTCTGAAACTTTTGTGATTGGAATTTTGAAAAATTGATTAAATATTTGTAATAATAACAATTTATAATTTATATTAATGTAAAATTATTTTTTTACCAAAAAATATTAGTGAAAGTAATTAAAATTAATTACAGCGATTAAGGTAAAATTAAGCTAAATAAAGAACTAAAGATTAATATTAAGGGCCCAAAACACCTAGAAACTTGTCAAAGATAAATTTTATGGAAATATTTATACCATATAATACCTTTTATCTAATTTCAACCATTATTAGATCCACTTGACATGGTAAAAACATGGGTAGAATTCCCTTTCCCAAAATTTACAAGAGTGTCACTCCCCTCCACTGTAAAATGGCATCCTCTTCTCCCAGTTCCTCACACCTCTCAAGAAACTTTGGTTAAAAAAATATCTGAAAAAATATCTCCTAAACATTCTTATCATATACCTATAAGCCTCACCTTGGGCATAAATCCATCCATGGAATCCCTTTGGTCCAAACCAAAAGGAGTTACCCGAATAAGAGGTAACCACCTTCCTCAAGCTCTTTAGTTTTATTTCTTTCTCCACTCTTTTAATTATTCATATATCATTATTAAATAATAATAAAAGTATCCTAAATATAATTATATGTTTTTACATCAATTTTTCAACCTAAAATTACACACACTTCCATCTAATGGGTAATGAACTTACCGCTTGTGTGTACGGCAAACTACCGCCTCACAAAATGATGCCACTAATTTTTCCTTTACCACCTTTCATGGTTGGGAATTATAGTGGAAACTATATTTATATATGATATTTATGATATTTATTATGTTCTTATTCTTATTTAATTATTTTATATCACATATCTTTATGCTTTCCATTTTGAGTAAATACGATAACATTGTTTGTGGAAGTGTTTACTACCACCCCCCTCAAAGCGATGTGATTCGTTCACACTATACATGGAACATATATAGGATTATTTTAATACAAATATGTGAAATATATGAAATTAATATTATAATTAAATTATAATATACATATATATCATTTAATTTTCTTTCTTTTAATACAAAAAATAAATAAAAGTAGTGTTTATGCATACGTATAGCCTATCGTCTCCATGAACGGTGTATTTCATTTCTTATCTCCAAATATTATAGATTATTATAAATACATATATATTGAATATATATCATAATTAAATCATGTTTTACATTATTTAAATTATGAAACTATGATTGACATAATAATAACAACAAGTTACAAGTCAAAACATACTTGAAAGACTAGGCAATTAACACCCAAAATAGTGAAAATAATGAAAGATTATTAAAAAATGGGTAATAAGATATTATAAGAAGATAATATAAGATATCATAAATATTATTATGGTTTAAGTATTAGTTAGTGACATTTTAAAACCATTATATAGGAATTTAAAGGATGTTCTCCCAAAAAAGGAAACATAAGGTAAGGGATTTTCATCTCACTTTTTATATCCATGGGATAAATTTCATGTTCACCACTTACTTATTTTGTGTGTTTTATATACTACCCATTTTGATATATTATATCATGAATCATTTTATATTAATTATATTTAAAATTTTCATTTAATATTATTACTTCATGATGATTATAATTTAAAATGTTTCAAAGTGGTATAGGACGCTTTGGAATGTTTAAAGATTATTTTCCTCATGAATAATTTTAATGATCTTTCAAAGGTATTTCCATTAGAGAAAATTATATGAAAGTTGTTCCATAATCCATTTATTTTTCTCTCATATGGATATTAATGACCCTTTTCAAAAATTATTATCATTTTTTTCACTCTTTGCTACTCAAAGTATTTTTTTAAATGTTTTTAAGAAAACCCAACTTCATTTATCTCTTTAGTCGAAGAACCAATTTCTTCTAAAAACCCTATTTTCTAAAAAGATTATCAAAAAAAAATTTTAACTTTTACAAAATGATTTATTAAATAAATTTTCACCCTTTTTTTATTTTATCAATATTTTCAAATTAATCTTCTTATCATTTTCCAAACAAGGCATTTTTCTAACCTTTTTACCATGAAAAAGGAATGTCATTTTTACCTCCTATGGTATGTACAAATTTCCCACTGTAATTTCTCTGAATCTTCCTTTGCATGTTTAAAAGGTTAATTTTTAAAGAAAATTTTTTCAAAAGTGATTTTCAAAGAAAAGGTCTTTCAAAAGTTTTTTCAAAATAAAATGATATTTTCATCAATAATGTTTTTAAAATATCTTTTTATAATGTTTCCATTTATCAATGACAACAACCCTTTATTTCACCCCACTTGAGATCTGTTGTATTGATACCATCCTTAATATTCCTCTGGATGGTTTATGATTGATTTGGCCAAGGATAGTATTCACATTCACTTATTTTATTCTTTCATTAGTTCCCTTGAAATATTCCATTTCCTATGATCATTGAACATTGAATTTCCCCTAATTATCCATATCATTCATCATAGATATTATTATTTACTAATACATATACCATATTAACATATGGTTTTCACTATTATAGTTATTTGATTAACTAGTAAATTATTGATAAATCTATATCTTATATTCAATACGAATACATTTTGATAAGGTATACTATTTATTTGATATATGATGAATGATTTGGATAGGAAATACATGAGTTGGAGACCATTTAAAGAAATTTATATTGGTGGGGACCAGTTATAGATATCCCCTTGATGCATCAGTAGTCTCATGGAATGATTTAGTTTGTGACAAACCCTTCAAATTTGTTTCCAATAAGAATAGACTGGTATGATATGGGTTGGGTACCAATTAATGTAATCCCCTTGATGTATTGATAGTCTCATGAGACGAATCATTTGACCAAATTAGAGTACTTTAAATTTTCATGAGAATAGATCTTGATGGTAAAGGTACCATGTACCTAGGAAACATAGAATCTAACATTTAATCATTTCCTTCATTTTGATTCATTTATTATTTATCCATGAGGTTTTTCATCGATATATCTATGGATGCATTTCATTCTCAGTTTATAGATTACATGGAATGTGTTTCCATTTATTTACCATGACATATTGTTTATGTATTTCCTTCTTATTTTATCGATTACATGTCATGTGCGTTCCATTATGAAATTTCCATATTGACTATTCTCATTGATTCATTATTGATTCTGCTATACTTTACCCTTACTGAGCACTTTAGTTCACCCTTATTATGTTTCATTTCCCTGAGATTCCCTGAAGTATACTAAGAATGATATGAGATGATACTCTAGATGGAATAAAGTGGTTATCCTCAAAAGAGAAAAATTATGTTGTGATAAGTGTATTATTTTATAATATAAGACTCATGTATATATCTGGTTTACCAAGGATAATAAATTTTTCAGTCCTTTGGGATGCGATTTACTTGTATATTTTTCCAATGTAATGGAAGTAGACACTGGCTTCGAGATTTTTGGGGTTTGGTTTCTATAGTTGGTATCAGAGAAAGTTTAGTATCAACCTTAGGAACAAGATTTAGGAAAACCTAGATTAGAGAACATATCCCTAAGATAGACTTTGAGGATAATTATAGAATAGCATCCTAGAATTTTGGTAATTTATATATTATGTGGGTATTCCTAGAAATAAATTCATGTCTGGATACTACAAAGTGGGTGTGGTTCTGGAAAAGATGTGCCTAGGGGTAACAACTCCAACAAGGTGCATCGGGCCTGACTCAGCATAACCTGGTACACGACAATAGGTCTTACTATGCACTTGGTTTGACACTCCCTGGAGATATTCTTAGGATAATTCACATTTATTTACAAACCATTATGAAGGATTTTAATAGATAAAGAAAATGAATGACCTAGGTTAAACCAGGTGTACCTTTGATTGAAAATAATGTGTCAATATTTAGACATCCTAAAAATAATTATATTATTTTTCCAATATGATAACTAATTTTCACACTATGATTTTTGGTTTTAGGAAATTCCCTTATATATATAATAAAACCTAGACCAAGGAAGTAACTATGAAAAATAAATGAATGAGGTATTTATGTATTAGGGTTGTATTTAAAACCTTAGTTAAAAGTCTATTTAATTATTAAATTTCAAGGATGTCCATCATATTTATTTTATAAATTATATAAATATAGTTTTAGAAAAGGAAAACCTATATGTCGGGTGACAACCCATCAAATCTGGAAAGGTTGTAGGACATGAACCTGTGACTGAAGGATGATAAGGGCTTGACGCCAACCATTGACCTACTCAATGTCCTGGTTAATATGTTATTTTTTTAGTTAAATAATTTGATGAATAAATATTAATGATAAACTAGTAGTGTTACTTTTTAGGTTTTGAGATTAATTTATTAACCATTTTTGGATTTTGAGAATATTTAGAAGACATAACACTCTTTTATAGGCCTTACAATCCGTTAAAAGTGTATTTTAGTGCTTCAGGCATCAAAGTTAATTTTTGGATATCCATTTCTTGAAGTAATGGATGAATTAGAATTTCATCAAAGAACAACCAAAATATTAAATTGTTCTTATGAAATTTAAACATATCAAGTAAGTGTATTTCCTTATATTGTAACACCCCAAGCTTCCATGGTACGCTCCTCTTTGAATAATAGAGCAGTGTGTGTTGTACGCAACCTCAAGTTTTAACACACCGCGACAAATAAAAGTAGCAGTTATGAATAGTAATACCCTCTTTTTGAAATTATATAAATTTTATATTTCAAAATGGACTTCATTTTTGGATTCAGAATATCGAAATTCGCCTATGTTGAATTTTTGGTATTTTTCTGAGAACTTCCAATTTTTGATGAATAGTGAAAAATACTTAAAAACAAATTTTTTAATCAAAATAATTTATAATGATAAATTATACAATTGAGTGGTTCTAAATTTTAATTAGAATATATTTTCACCATTTTATCTAATGGTGGTCATTAGAATTAATTTCACTTTGAAATCGGATATAAACAATTGTCAATCTTTTGATTGATATTCTTTCTTAAAAACACTCTATTTGTTGTGACAGTGGGAATTAATTATTAAATTAATTAATTCAACTTATATGTTTTGAATTTTTTAAAATAGACATCATTTTTTAATTAGGAATATAAAATATATCTTAGGGTTAATTTTTGGTATTGTTTTGAAAAACTTCGATTTTTGATGAATAGTGAAACCACTAAGTGGTAGTTAAAAAATTGATTTTTCGTTTAAATGAAATTTTACCACCTCTGTGATTTGAATTTCAAAAATCCGACATACATGGTTTTCATTAGGAAGAAAAATGTGGTTCAATGGGATTAAAATAATTTTTTGGTGAATAGTAACTTTTAAGTTTTATTAATTGCAATTAAAGGTAATTAGTGAAATTTAAGGTAAAAATAATATTATACAAATATGAAAATACCTTTAAACTTGTACTAACCTTATTGTATGAGTCATGGATGACCAATACAGTCCATGTGTCAACTTGGGGACCCCATGGAGCCACTTGGGTAAGAAAATGACATTAATAACTTTTTATTTAAAGTAAAAATAAAATTGTCACAGACATGTGTTGTTTTACTAAAACAATTATTACATGGGGTTATATAAGTTACCTTTTCGACTATAAATATTAATTGGAAATATAAAAAGATATCCTACACCATTATATTTTTTCTATAATTTTTAGAAATTAAATAAATTAAATTTTTTATGACACCGTGATGATGCAGCGATTACCTCATTAATTAACGATTTAAATAAAATTAAAAGATAATGTAAAATCTAAGACTTACACTTGTCAAAAACCTATTGTATGAGTATATTTCGAACCCTTATCAGATTATCCTTGAAATATATAATTGTGGGACCTTTAAAATCCAAAACTCATTATATAATAAAGTAACATTTCTTGACTTTCCAAAAGTGCCCCTCCTCTCCTCTTATAAAAGGCCCCCACATATACCACCTTATTCACACCTTCAAGCCATTTGTCTCAGACAAACTCTAGCAAAATACTCTCCCAACTTCCCTATCTTACTCCTAAAAGCCTCACTTTGGGCAGAAGTCTTCCCAAGTAATCCTTTGGCTCAAATCAAAAAGAGTTACCCAATTTTAAGGTCATGTCTTCTCTTATGTTATTTTTGTTTTATTTTGCTTCTCCAACCCCTTAAACACTTTTTATTCCATTATTTTGTAACAAAACAAGTATATTAAATATACTAGGATGTTTTTATGAGAATTATTTGATTTACACTTACACACACCTTCGTCTAATGGTTAAAGAACATATTATTTTTGTGGTTGGCGAATTTCTGCCTCACGAAACGATGATTGTTCAATCTTTTTTTAACACCTCTCATAGTGTCCATTATGATGTCACTATATTTATATATGATATATATTATGTTTATGTTTTCCTTATGCTTCTGTATTTCTCATTTATGGCATACCTTTATGATTTCCATTATGGGTAAATGTGATAATTTCATTTTAGGAAGTGCGGATTACAGCCCCCTCAAAGTGATTTGAATCGTTAATGTCATATGTGGGATGTATAAAGGATGGATTATATGATATTATATATGATATTATACAGGAATTATAATATAACTTTATATAATTATGATTTCATTCCATTAAATATGAAATAGAAATGAAAGTAGCGTTCATGCGTACGTACAGCTTACCGTCTCCATGAACGGTGCATTTCATTTCTTACCTCTAAATGTTACATAATATTATGAATGAATGTATATACTGAATATATATGATATATATGATATCTACATCCTGAATATAATTCTGGAGATAATGGATATTCTACCACATAAACAATTTGTAATTATAAGAAGTTTATTGTTGACTCAAGTACCAAAGATCGACAAAACGACCGTTATTAACTTAAATGACTACATAATTTTTGTAACATTGTAATAAGTGATATTAAAGGGATAATGAACTTGAAAAAGGTTCTTAAGAAAGTATATATTAACTCTAGTTTATTATTCAGGAGATTAAATAACGGTCGAGTGAAGTCGGACACGAGGTAAGGGAACTTCTTAACCCAATTTCCATTCTTTGGGTTAATCTCCTACTTTCAAATTATGTCATGATATTATTATTTCCTATCTTGTATTTTTAATTTATTTATGTGTACTTATAGTGAATACACATAATATATCTATTTTATTTTAAAAATTATCTTTGTAAGGACTTCGTCTCAATCTCCTTTCATTGAGGCATATTTTGTTTTATACACAACTTTCTTTTATACGGTGTATAAACCCCTTTGACTTTTATGTTTATTCAAAAGGAATATTTTTATACGAAGAATTTTACTAAACGACAAAAAGGAATGTTTTTCTTGTCGTACGTATGTGGCGACAACGACTTCTCCGCCACCATGACCATTATTTGAGTTTCGGCTTCCTCTACAAGCCATTACTTTTTTTAAAAGAAAAATAAATACCATGTTTTAGTTTTCTTTTATTTTGGTATTGAAAATGGTTTTGATAAAGTTTTATTATATAAATGTGTTGTATTGATATCTTGTGATTTAAATGTGTAAATCTTATGTTTCCTTTATGCATGTTTTATGTGATACAATTATGTTATGGTTTATGATATGTTTAAACCTTTTCATATAAGGAATGCATTGGACTTAATAAGTGACGGGTGGAGCCGGCTATAGCTCCTCGATGCATCGGTAGGTCTCATGAGACAAACTAGTGTCTTGACACGAGGCCTTGACAAAATCTTATTTGTAGTCTTGGCACGAGGCCTTGGCTACGTGGTTATGATAGTCTGGCATTATGCATTCCATCATTATGAAAGTGGTTATTGATATTGCATGTGACTATTTAACCAGTAGAATATCCATGTGAATAAGTAAATGGAATTATTTCATTTTACTTTTTCCATATTATGCTGAAGTTCAAGATTAAAAGGTATTTCTTTTAGTTATACATTGCCTTAAATGTTTATGTTTATTTATGAAAGCTTCTGCTATATTGTTATCCTTACTGAGAATCTGAGCTCACCCCTTTCAATGTTTTAATTTTTCCAGGATGTGAAGAAGTATTTTATTAATGACCTGAAGGGATAATATGAGGGGATATTAAGACAATATGTTGTTGTAGTTGTGTATTACTTTATGATATAATGTAAAACTTATGAATGTATCTAGTGTTTCAAGGCTACTAAACTAATCGGTCTTTTGAGACTTGATCTTTGTGATCATGCCAATGTTACGCAATAATGCATCGACTCTGGGTAACTGGGTTCGAGGCGTTACAGTTGGTATCAGAGGAATTTTAGTACTAACCTTGGAATCTAGATTTAGATAAACTCTGATTAGAGTACATAGCCCTAACATAGACTTTGAGGATTAGTATAGAAGAACTTCCTAGAATTTTGGTATTATAGAGATTTTGTGAGTTTTCTGAGAAATACATCCCTGTATGGATACGAGCAGGTAGAGGAGGCTCTGGCACAGATGTACCTAGGGGTAAAACCCGAAAACACTGCTTTGAGATAGACTCGAATGAGAACTAGTGCACGACAACGGGCCTTGCTGCACTCTTGGTTACGACACTCCTGGGGGATATTCTTAGGATAATTATCATTTTCTTTACAAACCATTATGAAGGGTTTATGAGTATATACTTCCTCAAAGAAAACATTTTTATGATTATAGATTATATCCTTAAATAGTTCAATTTATGTTAAGTGTTTTAAAAGTATGGAATTATGTATTTTGATTCATAAACTAATCTAGTTTATGCCATTGTTTAGAAATGACGCCTAGTGGGAGGAATGGAAACCGTATCAATGCACGCACTCCATGTAGGGATTTCCCTCCTGATCATGATAATTATTGTGGAGCTGGAGATATAACTGGTGCTGATCAACTTATTACCATACTGGGACAACTCACTCAGGTTATGAATAATAACCTTACTCGTATGGAGCACCATGATCCGCAGCATGGAGGATCAATGTTAGATAACTTCATGAGGCAACAACCACCAACATTTAATGGGGGTACAAATACCTTAGTAGCTGAGCAATAGATAAACTCCTTAGAGAAAATATTCCACACCTTGGGGAGTAGCGAAAGGGAGAAAGTTGTCATGGCAGTTTACCGCCTCACTGGAGATGCCAATCAATTGTGGTCGCTGATTCAAAACACAAAGGAAGATAAAGAAGTATCAAGTATGGAATGGAGGGAGTTTAAGGAAATTTTCTTAGAAAAATACTTTCCACATGACCATCGAGCAGATATGGAAAGGAAATTTCTGAGTCTGAGGCAGAAGGAGGATGAGAATGTTGCAAAGTATGAGGCCAACTTTACAAGGTTAGCAAGACATGTTACAGATTATACACGTAACCCAAGAAGTAAGATTGATCATTTCTTTTATGGGTTAAAACCGTTTCTTTGTCGTGTATTAGTCTCACAAACCTTCTCATCATATGAAGATATTGTCCCGTGTGCTATCAAGACAGAAAAGGAATTCTCTAAATCTTATGACAATAAAGTAAAGTAAGAGAAGAAGAGAACGGTGGAGAAAGAGACAGATAAATGGGAAAAGGGAAAGAAGGATTTTCCATTATGTGATAATTGTGGGAAGAATCACCCCAGTACTTTCCTTAAAGGAATGGTAGTTTGTTATAAATGTGGAGAGAAAGGCCACCAGGCTCGTGATTGCAAGGTAAAGAAAGAGGCTATCAATGTTGAATGCTACAATTGTAGGGAAATGGGGCATTATGAAAATGAATGTCCTAAGCGTCAGGGAATCTTACCTCAGAAAATGACAAGGGATCAAGTACAATCTTATGTTGTTACTATAGTTGAAGTGGAATAATTAATGTATTGGTGCTTTTGGAAACAAGGATTATATTCTGTTTATAAGAATAATGTGATATATATAAGGATTGTACTGCAGTACTTTTTGTTTTTATTAAGGTTTTAATATGATTAAGGTAATCATATTTTTATTATGTGACAATAAGAGAAACTTTAATTTGTTTGGGGAATATGATGATACAATTTATTTTGGAATTTAGAGACATTTTAGAGAAAGTCTGAACGGAGGTATTTTGGATAACTATAAAGGTTGAAAAGGATTAAGTTGAACTTTGGATAGTATTGTTTAAGGTTAAAACATTTATGAAGATTATTTTTAGAATATTATAATACTATAGTTTTAGGAAAAGGACAACCTACAGGTTGGGGGATAACCCGTCGCGTCGGACAAAGCCTTTGGAATCGAACCCACAACCATAGTGCGACAGGCCTTTATTACCTACCACTAGCCTACAGGAAGTCCCTGGTTATTACAAAAAAGTTTTCCTAATCTAAATGGTATGTGTTAATATTTGGAACCTTATAAAATTAGGATAAATATAATATTTTTGAGTTCTATTATCTTTTGGAGTGAAAGATGGGTTTGTGGTAAAATTTTATTAAAGAATGAAAGTCTACATGACAAGTAAGTATATTTCCTTACGTTCTTAGTAAATATCTTAAATAAATTCCTCAACTTTATGAAAGGTAACTTAAAACAAAAACTTTGTCAGTTAACTTTTCCAACTGGGGATTCAATGACCGTTTAACCAATCACAAGTTTGTGATTTTCTTATGGTTAACTTTCTCCTAATACTGTTTTCTACAACTCTCCATCAGACCTTGATGGTTTGTTTTTCTTCCATATCCATATTTTCATAGAATCCTATTATGGGATATCTCGGGTGACCTTTTTACTTCTCTTTCTTTCTTTTAAAGTTATATTTTATTAACCTTATTTCTGATGTGGGTTTTCCATAAAGGTATTTTCTATTTTCAACCTTTTATTTTCAAAGAAAAATTTTAAATTTTGAGGACGCAATTTATTGAAGGAGGGTAGAATGTAACACCCCAAGCGTCCATGGTACGCTCCTCTTTGAATAATAGAGCAGCGTGTGTTGTACGCAACCTCGAGTTCTAACACACCGCGACCAATAAAAGTAGGAGTTATGAATAGTAATACCCACTTTTTGAAATTATATAAATTTTATATTTCAAAATGGACTTCATTTTTTGATTCAGAATATCGAAATTATCCTATGTTGAATTTTTGGTATTTTTCTGAGAACTTCCAATTTTTGATGAATAGTGAAAAATACTTAAAAACAACTTTTTTAATCAAAATAATTTATAGTGATAAATTATACAATTGAGTGGTTATAAAGTGTAATCAGAATATATTTTCACTATTTTATCTAATGGTGGTCATTAGAATTAATTTCACTTTGAAATCGGACATAAACAATTTTCAATCTTTTTATTGATATTCTTTCTTAAAAACACGTTATTTGTTGTGAAAGCGGGAATTAATTATTAAATTAATTAATTCAACTTATATGTTTTGAATTTTGTAAAATAGAAATCATTTTTGAATTAGGAATATCAAATATATCTTAGGGTTAATTTTTGGTGTTGTTCTGAAAAACTTCGATTTTTGATGAATAGTGAAACCACTTAGTGGTAGTTAAAAAATTGATTTTTCGTTTAAATAAAATTTTATCACCTCTGTGATTTGAATTTAAAAAATATGACATACATGGTTGTCATTATGAAGAAAAATTTGGTTCAATGGGATTAAAATAATTTTTTGGTGAATAGTAACTTTTAAGTTTTATTAATCGTGATTAAAGGTAATTAGTGAAATTTAAGGTAAAAATGGTATTATAAAAATATGAAAATACCTTTACACTTGTCCTACCCTTATTGTATGAGTCATGGAAGACCAAGAAAATACATGGGTCAACTTGGAGACCCCATGGAGCCACTTGGGTAAGAAAATGACATTAATAACTTTTTATTTAAAGTAAAAATAAAATTGTCACAAACATGTGTTATTTTACTAAAACAAATATTACATGGCGTTATATAGGTTAACTTTTCGACTATAAATATTAATTGGAAATATAAAAATATTTACTACATCATTATATTTTTTTTATAATTTTTAGACATTAAATAAATTAAATTTTTTATGACACAATGATGATGCAACGATTACCTCATTAATTAACGATTTAAATAAAATGAAAAGATAATGTAAAATCTAAGACTTAAACTTGTCAAAAACCTATTGTATGAGTATATTTATAACCCTTACCACATTATCCTCGAAATATATAATTGTGGGACCTTTAAAATCTGAAACTCATTATATAATAAAGTAACATTTCTTGACTTTCCAAAAGTGTCCCTCCTCTCCTCTTATAAAAGCCCCCCACCTCTACCACATTATTCACACCTTCAAGCCATTTTTCTTGGCCAAACTCTGTCAAAATACTCTCCCAAATTCCCTATATTACTCCTAGAATCCTCACTTTGGGAAGAAGTCTTCCCAAGGAAGCCTTTGGCTCAAATCAATAAGAGTTACCCGATTTTAAGGTAATGTCTTCTCTTATGTTATTTTGCTTTATTTTGCTTCTCCAACCCCTTAAACTCTTTTTATTCCATTATTTTGTAACAACACCAGTATCTTAAATATACTAGGATGTTTTTATGAGAATTATTTGATTTACACTTACACACACCTTCGTCAAATGGTTAAAGAACATACTGTTTCTGTGGTTGGGAAATTTCTGCCTCACGAAACGATGATTGTTCAATCTTTTTTTAACACCTCTCATGGTGGCCATTATGATGTCACTATATTTATATATGATATATATTATGTTTATTTTTTCCTTATTCTTCTGTATTTTTCATTTATGGCATACCTTTATGATTTACATTATGGGTAAACGCGATAATTTCATTTTAGGAAGTGCAGACTACCGCCCCCTCAAAGTGATTTGAATTGTTAATTTCATATGTGGGATGTATAAAGGATGGAGTAAATGATATTATATATGATATTATAAGGGAATTATAATATAACTTTATATCATTATGATTTCATTCCATTAAATACGAAATAGAAATGAAAGTAGCATTCATGCGTACGTACGGCTTACCGTCTCCATGAATGGTGCATTTCATTTCTTACCTCTAAATGTTACGTAATATTATGAATGAATGTATATACTATATATATATGATATATATGATATCTACATCCTGAATATAATTCTGGAGATAATGGATATTCTACCACATAAACAATTTGTAATTATAAGAAGTTTATTGTTGACTCAAGTACCAAAGATCGACAAAACGACCCTTATTAACTTAAATGACTACATAATTTTTGTAACATTGTAATAAGTGATATAAAATGGATAATTAACTTTAAAAGGTTCTTAAGAAAGTAGAGATTAATTCTAGTTTATTATTCAGGAGATTAAAGAACGGTCGAGTGAACGGTCGAGGCACATTTTGTTTTATACACAACTTTCTTTTATACGGTGTATAAACCCCTTTGACTTTTATGTTTATTCAAAAGGAATATTTTTATACGAATAATTTTACTAAACGACAAAAAGGAATGTTTTTCTTGTCGTACTTATGTGGCGACAACGACTTCTCCGCCACCATGACCATTATTTGAGTTTCGGATTCCTCTACAAGCCATTACTTTTTTTTAAAAGAAAAATAAATACCATGTTTTAGTTTTCTTTTATTTTGGTATTGAAAATGGTTTTGATAAAGTTTTATTATATCAATGTGTTGTATTGATATCTTGTGATTTAAATGTGGAAATCTTATGTTTCCTTTATGCATGTTTTATGTGATACAATTATGTTATGGTTTATGATATGTTTAAACCTTTTCATATAAGGAATGCATTGGACTTAATAAGTGACGGGTGGAGCCTGCTATAGCTCCTAGATGCATCGGTAGGTCTCATGAGACAAACTAGTGTCTTGACACGAGGCCTTGACAAAATCTTATTTGTAGTCTTGGCACAAGGCCTTGGCTACGTGGTTATGATAGTCTGGCATTATGCATTCCATCATTATGAAAGTGGTTATTGATATTGCATGTGACTATTTAACCAGTAGAATATCCATGTGAATAAGTAAATGGCATTATTTCATTTTACTTTTTCCATATTATGATAAAGTTCAAGATTAAAAGGTATCTATTTTATTTATAAATTGCCTTAAATGTTTATGTTTATTTATGAAAGCTTCCGCTATATTGTTATCCTTACTGAGAATCTGAGCTCACCCCTTTCAATGTTTTAATTTTTCCAGGATGTGAAGAAGCATTTTATGAATGACCTGAAGGGATAATATGAGGGGATATTAAGACAATATGTTGTTGTAGTTTTGTATTACTTTATGATGTAATGTAAAACTTATGAATGTATCTAGTGTTTCAAGGATACTAAACTAATCGGTCTTTTGAGACTTGATCTTTGTGATCATGCCAATGTTACGCAATAATGCATCGACTCTGGGTAACTGGGTTCGAGGCGTTACAGTTGGTATCAGAGGCAGTTTAGTACTAACCTTGGAAGCTATATTTAGATAAACTCTGATTAGAGCACATAGCCCTAAGATAGACTTTGAGGATTAGTATAGAAGAACTTCCTAGAATTTTGGTATTATAGAGATTTTGTGAGTTTTCTGAGAAATACATCCTTGTCTGGATATGAGCAGGTAGAGGAGGCTCTGGCACAGATGTACCTAGGGGTAAAACCCGAAAACACTGCTTTGAGATAGACTCGAATGGGAACTAGTGCACGACAACGGGCCTTGATGCACTCTTGGTTACGACACTCCTGGGGGATATTCTTAGGATAATTATCATTTTCTTTACAAACCATTATAAAGGGTTTATGAGTATATACTTCCTCAAAGAAAAAAATTTTATGATTATAGATTATATCCTTAAATAGTTCAATTTATGTTAAGTGTTTTACAAGTATGGAATTATGTATTTTGATTCATAAACTAATCTAGTTTATGCCATTGTTTAGAAATGACGCCTAGTGGGAGGAATGGAAACTGTATCAATGCACGCACTCCGTGTAGGGATTTCCCTCCTGATCATGATAATTATTGTGGAGCTGGAGATATAACTGGTGCTGATCAACTTATTACCATACTGGGACAACTCACTCAGGTTATGAATAATAACCTTACTCGTATAGAGCACCCTGATCCGCAGCATGGAGGATCAATGTTAGATAACTTCATGAGGCAACAACCACCAACATTTAATAGGGGTACAAATACCTTAGTATCTGAGCAATGGATAAACTCCTTAGAGAAAATATTCCACACCTTGGGGAGTAGCGAAAGGGAGAAAGTTGTCATGGCAGTTTACCACCTCACTGGAGATGTTAATCAATGGTGGTCACTGATTCAAAACACAAAGGAAGATAAAGAAGTATCAAGTATGGAATGGAGGGAGTTTAAGGAAATTTTCTTAGAAAAATACTTTCCACATGACCATCGAGCAGATATGGAAAGGAAATTTCTGAGTCTGAGGTAGAAGGAGGATGAGAATGTTGCAAAGTATGAGGCCAACTTTACAAGGTTAGCAAGACATGTTACCGATTATACACGTAACCCAAGAAGTAAGATTGATCATTTCTTTTATGGGTTAAAATCGTTTCTTTGTCGTGTATTAGTCTCACAAACCTTCTCATCATACGAAGATATTGTCTCGTGTGCTATCAAGACAGAAAAGGAATTCTCTAAATCTTATGACAATAAAGTAAAGCAAGAGAAGAAGAGAACGGTGGAGAAAGAGACAGATAAATGGGAAAAGGGAAAGAAGGATTTTCCATTATGTGATAATTGTGGGAAGAATCACCCCAATACTTTCCTTAAAGGAATGGGAGTTTGTTATAAATGTGGAGAGAAAGGCCACCAGGCTCGTGATTGCAAGGTAAAGAAAGAGGCTATCAATGTTGAATGCTACAATTGTAGGGAAATGGGGCATTATGAAAATGAATGTCCTAAGCGTCAGGGAATCTTACCTCAGAAAAGGACAAGGGATCAAGTACAATCTTATGTTGTTACTATAGTTGAAGTGGAATAATTAATGTATTGGTGCTTTTGGAAACAAGGATTATATTCTGTTTATAAGAATAATGTGATATATATATAAGGATTGTACTGCAGTACTTTTTTTTTTATTAAGGTTTTAATATGATTAAGGTAATCATATTTTTAGTATGTGACAATAAGATAAACTTTAATTTGTTTGGGTAATATGATGATACAATTTATTTTGGAATTTAGAGACATTTTAGAGAAAGTCTGAACGGAGGTATTTTGGATAACTATAAAGGTTGAAAAGGATTAAGTTGAACTCTGGATAGTATTGTTTAAGGTTAAAACATTTATGAAGATTATTTTTAGAATATTATAATACTATAGTTTTAGTAAAAGGACAACCTACAGGTTGGGGGATAACCCGTCGCGTCGGACAAAGCCTTTGGAATCGAACCCACAACCATAGTGCGATAGGCCTTTATTACCTACCACTAGCCTACAGGAAGTTCCTGGTTATTACAAAAAAGTTTTCCTAATCTAAATGGTATGTGTTAATATTTGGAACCTTATAAGATTAGGATAAATATAATATTTTTGAGTTCTATTATCTTTTGGAGTGAAAGATGGGTTTGTGGTAAAAATTTATTAAAGAATGAAAGTCTACATGACAAGTAAGTATATTTCCTTACGTTCTTAGTAAATATCTTAAATAAATTCCTCAACTTTATGAAAGGTAACTTAAAACAAAAACTTTGTCGGTTAACTTTTCCAACTGGGGATTCAATGACCGTTTAACCAATCACAAGTTTGTGATTTTCTTATGGTTAACTTTCTCCTAATACTGTTTTCTACAACTCTCCATCAGACCTTGATGGTTTGTTTTTCTTCCATATCCATATTTTCATAGAATCCTATTATGGGATATCTCGGGTGACCTTTGTACTTCTCTTTCATTCTTTTAAAGTTATATTTTATTAACCTTATTTCTGATGTGGGTTTTCCATAAAGGTATTTTCTATTTTCAACCTTTTATTTTCAAAGAAAAATTTTAAATTTTGAGGACGCAATTTATTGAAGGAGGGTAGAATGTAACACCCCAAGCGTCCATGGTACGCTCCTCTTTGAATAATAGAGCAGCGTGTGTTGTACGCAACCTCGAGTTTTAACACACCGCGACCAATAAAAGTAGCAGTTATGAATAGTAATACCCACTTTTTGAAATTATATAAATTTTATATTTCAAAATGGACTTCATTTTTTGATTCATAATATCGAAATTATCCTATGTTGAATTTTTGGTATTTTTCTGAGAACTTCCAATTTTTTATGAATAGTGAAAAATACTTAAAAACAACTTTTTTAATCAAAATAATTTATAGTGATAAATTATACAATTGAGTGGTTATAAAGTGTAATTAGAATATATTTTCACTATTTTATCTAATGTTGGTCATTAGAATTAATTTCACTTTGAAATCGGACATAAACAATTGTCAATCTTTTTATTGATATTCTTTCTTAAAAACACGTTATTTGTTGTGAAAGCGGGAATTAATTATTAAATTAATTAATTAAACTTATATGTTTTGAATTTTGTAAAATAGACATCATTTTTTAATTAGGAATATCAAATATATCTTAGGGTTAATTTTTGGTGTTGTTCTGAAAAACTTCGATTTTTTATGAATAGTGAAACCACTTAGTGGTAGTTAAAAAATTGATTTTTCATTTAAATGAAATTTTATCACCTCTGTGATTTGAATTTAAAAAATCTGACATACATGGTTGTCATTATGAAGAAAAATTTGGTTCAATGGGATTAAAATAATTTTTTGGTGAATAGTAACTTTTAAGTTTTATTAATCGTGATTAAAGGTAATTAGTGAAATTTAAGGTAAAAATGGTATTATAAAAATATGAAAATACCTTTACACTTGTCCTACCCTTATTGGATGAGTCATGGAAGACCAAGAAAATCCATGGGTCAACTTGGAGACCCCATGGAGCCACTTGGGTAAGAAAATGACATTAATAACTTTTTATTTAAAGTAAAAAATAAAATTGTCACAAACATGTGTTATTTTACTAAAACAATTATTACATGGAGTAATATAGGTTAACTTTTCAACTATAAATATTAATTGGAAAGATAAAAATATTTACAACATCATTATATTTTTTTTATAATTTTTAGACATTAAATAAATTAAATGTTTTATGACACCATGATGATGCAACGATTACCTCATTAATTAACGATTTAAATAAAATGAAAAGATAATGTAAAATCTAAGACTTAAACTTGTCAAAAACCTATTGTATGAGTATATTTAGAACCCTTACCACATTATCCTCGAAATATATAATTGTGGGACCTTTAAAATCCGAAACTCATTATATAATAAAGTAACATTTCTTGACTTTCCAAAAGTGTCCCTCCTCTCCTCTTATAAAAGGCCCCCACCTATACCACCTTATTCACACCTTCAAGCCATTTTTCTTGGCCAAAATCTGTCAAAATACTCTCCCAACTTCCCTATATTACTCCTAGAATCCTCACTTTGGGAAGAAGTCTTCCCAAGGAAGCCTTTGGCTCAAATCAAAAAGAGTTACCCGATTTTAAGGTAATGTCTTCTCTTATGTTATTTTGTTTTATTTTGCTTCTCCAACCCCTTAAACTCTTTTTATTCCATTATTTTGTAACAACACCAGTATCTTAAATATACTAGGATGTTTTTATGAGAATTATTTGATTTACACTTACACACACCTTCGTCAAATGGTTAAAGAACATACTGTTTTTGTGGTTGGGAAATTTCTGCCTCACGAAACGATGATTGTTCAATCTTTTTTTAACACCTCTCATGGTGGACATTATGATATCACTATATTTATATATGATATATATTATGTTTATGTTTTCCTTATGCTTCTGTATTTCTCATTTATGGCATACCTTTATGATTTACATTATGGGTAAACGCGATAATTTCATTTTAGGAAGTGCGGACTACCGCCCCCTCAAAGTGATTTGAATTGTTAATTTCATATGTGGGATGTATAAAGGATGGAGTAAATGATATTTTATATGATATTATAAGGGAATTATAATATAACTTTATATCATTATGATTTCATTCCATTAAATACGAAATAGAAATGAAAGTAGCATTCATGCGTACGTACGGCTTACCGTCTCCATGAATGGTGCATTTCATTTCTTACCTCTAAATGTTACGTAATATTATGAATGAATGTATATACTAGATATATATGATATATATGATATCTACATCCTGAATATAATTCTGGAGATAATGGATATTCTACCACATAAACAATTTGTAATTATAAGAAGTTTATTGTTGACTCAAGTACCAAAGATCGACAAAACGACCCTTATTAACTTAAATGACTACATAATTTTTGTAACATTGTAATAAGTGATATAAAATGGATAATTAACTTTAAAAGGTTCTTGAGAAAGTAGAGATTAATTCTAGTTTATTATTCATGAGATTAAAGAACGGTCGAGTGAACGGTCGAGGCATATTTTGTTTTATACACAACTTTCTTTTATACGGTGTATAAACCCCTTTGACTTTTATGTTTATTCAAAAGGAATATTTTTATACGAATAATTTTACTAAACGACAAAAAGGAATGTTTTTCTTGTCGTACGTATGTGGCGACAACGACTTCTCCGCCACCATGACCATTATTTGAGTTTCGGCTTCCTCTACAAGCCATAACTTTTTTTAAAAGAAAAATAAATATCATGTTTTACTTTTCTTTTCTTTTGGTATTGAAAATGGTTTTGATAAAGTTTTATTATATCAATGTGTTGTATTGATATCTTGTGATTTAAATGTGGAAATATTATGTTTCCTTTATGCATGTTTTATGTGATACAATTATGTTATGGTTTATGATATGTTTAAACCTTTTCATATAAGGAATGCATTGGACTTAATAAGTGACGGGTGGAGCCTGCTATAGCTCCTCGATGCATCAGTAGGTCTCATGAGACAAACTAGTGTCTTGACACGAGGCCTTGACAAAATCTTATTTGTAGTCTTGGCACGAGGCCTTGGCTACGTGGTTATGATAGTCTGGCATTATGCATTCCATCATTATGAAAGTGGTTATTGATATTGCATGTGACTATTCGACCAGTAGAATATCCATGTGAATAAGTAAATGGAATTATTTCATTTTACTTTTTCCATATTATGCTGAAGTTCAAGATTAAAAGGCATTTGTTTTAGTTATACATTGCCTTAAATGTTTATGTTTATTTATGAAAGCTTCCGCTATATTGTTATCCTTACTGAGCATTTGAGCTCACCCCTTTCAATGTTTTAATTTTTCCAGGATGTGAAGAAGTATTTTATGAATGACCTGAAGGGATAATATGAGGGGATATGAAGACAAGATGTTGTTGTAGTTTTGTATTACTTTATGATGTAATGTAAAACTTATGAATGTATCTAGTGTTTCAAGGCTACTAAATTAATCGGTCTTTTGAGACTTGATCTTTTTTATCATGCCAATGTTACGCAATAATGCACCGACTCTGGGTAACTGGGGTCGGGGCATTACATATATTCTTAGGTAGTAAAATAATTACTCAACATTATTAAAATGATCAAAAAAATGTGTTGTATTAATACCTATATTTTTGTTGAACTGAGGGTCTTATAAATCATCACATATTTATAGATTTGAGACCCTCAAATTTCCATTGATCATTCACTTTTTTGTTATTGATGACCTCAATCACTCCCTATAAATATTTACTCTTTTCCTTCATGTATGTATCTCCACTTTATATTAATTTTCTCCTACTTAGATACCTAGTTATATGTTAGTCCATGTGACCTCACTACTTCCCACTCTCTCTTTTATAGAGGATGTTTTACTAACCATTCTCATGATGTGGTATTTAAAAATAGGAAATATAAAACAATCTATTACCAAAATCGAGTATAAATTATGAGGATACAATTTATTTAAGGAGGGAGAATGTAATGCCCTAAAATTATAATGTAAAACATTGTATTTAGTAGTGTGTATGACACACAACACCAAACGCATAAGGGAATATAATATCCCAAGACTTTATATTATATTTACTATTTTAAATAGATTAAATATATTCTATATAATTCAATGCATGAAACATTGAGTTAGCTTACGTTACACGTAAGAATGACTTTGTTTGAAAGCATGCATTACATGCAAGACCAAGTTTTACCAAACAACAATATATTATTAAAACATTATTATTTAATATAATAGGATATAAAATTGTCATTAAATTAGTGGTTATGAATATTATTAACTAAATTTTGAAAATATATGGTTGATAAAAATATATTATGACTTCATTGGTTACAAATTAATTATAAATTAATATAAGAACTAATTTAATATAAAGGGAATGATTTTATAAAAAACTATTTTTATTCTCACAAAAGTGTTTTATCCTAATAAATAAAATTAATTACTATTAATGAGTGATATTAATTCAATATATATATATTATATTCAATAAAATATTTTTTATATACATCCAATATATTTTATAATCATAAGATAAGAACAAACCCAATATTACACATAAAAACTTATATTTTTATTAACGGCAGTTTTACCATCTTTTAATGGAGAACCTATTTTAAATCCAATTTTTTGAACTATTATTGATTTTATATGTAAAAATAAAATTAATATTTGAAATTTAAACATAAAAATTAGGTTAGGGTGCATTTTTGGTATTTTCCTGTGAAGTTTCATTTTTTAAAGAATAATGAAAAATACTTAATTTTAATTCAAAACTTATTTTTCATCTAATTTATTCATAGTGTTAAATTATATTTTTAATTGGTTTTAAAGTAATTTTATATAAATTATAAATCATTTAATACAATTTAGGTAATTATAATCAATTTAACATTGAAATTATATATAAAAACTAAGCAAAATTTTAAATTTTTTTACTTTAAAAACCTACATTGTCATCCTGACTGCGAGATTGATTTTAAATTAATTTATGACAATTATATGATTGGAATTTGGAAAATTTGATTCAATATTTGGAATAATAATAATTTATAATGTCTATTAAGTTCAACTTAGTTTTTTATCAAAAATATTAGTGAAAGAAATTAAAATAAATTACAGCGGTTAAGGTAGAATTAAGCTCAATAAGGGACTAAACCATAATCTTAATGGTCCAAATGACCTAGAAAATTGTAAAAGAGAAATTTTATGAACATATTTAGACCGTATAATCCCTTTTATATAATTTTTACCATTATTGGATCCACTTGACATGGGAAAAAAGTGGACAGAATTCCCTTTCCCAAAAATTTATAAGTGTGTCACTCCCCTCCACTATAAAAAGGGCTCCTCTCCTCCCACTTCCTCACATCTCTAAAGAAACTGTGGATTGAACAATATCTAATAAAATATATCCTAAAAATTTCTCCCCTAATCCTAGAAGCCTAACCTTTGTAATAAATCAATCCATGGAATCCCTTTGGCGCAAACCAAAAGGAGTTACCAAAATAAAAGGTAACAACCTTCCTCAAGCTCTTTAGTTTTATTTCTTTCTCCACTCTTTAAATTATTATTATATAATGATTAAATAATAAAACTAGTATAATAAATATAATTATATTTTTTATATCAATATTTCAACCTACACTTACACACACTTCCATCTAATGGGTAATGAAATTAACATTTATGTGTACTGCGAACTACCGCCTCACAAAACGATGTTGTTCATTTTTCCTTTACTGACTTTAATGGTTGGGAATTATTATGGAAAATATATTTATATGTGATATATATGATATTTATTATGTATTTATTCTTTTATAGTTATTTTGTAACACATACCTTTATACTTTCCATTTTTTATAAATACGATAACATCGTTTGTAGAAGTGTGGACTACCGCCCCCTCAAAGCGATGTGATTCATTCACACTATAGATTATTATAAATAAATATATAATAAATATATATTATAATTAAACCATGGTTTAAATTATTGATATTATTAAACCATTATCTATGTAATAATAACAAGTAACAAGTCAAAACATACTAGAAAGATTAGGAAATTAACACCCGAAATAGTGAAAATAATGAAAGATTGTTAACAAACTGGTAATAATATATTATAAGAAGATAATATATGATATTAAAAATATTATTATGGTTATTTTATTAGTTATTGACATGTTTAAAACCATTACATTGGAAGTTAAAGTACATTCACCTAAAAAAACACAAGGTAAGGGATTTTCATCTCACTTTTTATATCCGTGAGATAAATTTCATTTTCACCACATACTTCTTTTGTGTGGTGTATCTACTACCCATTTTGATATATTATATCATGTATAATTTTATCTTCATGGTATTTAAAACTTTCATTTAATATTATTCCTTCATAAGTATTATTATTTAAAATGTTTCAAAGTGGTATGGGACACTTTGGAATGTTTAAAGATTATTTTCCTCAAGAATAATTTTAATGATATTTCCAAGGTATTTCCATTAGATAAAATTATATAACCATTATTCCATTATCCATTAATTTTCCTCTCCTATGGTTATTCATGACCTTTTTCAAGTATTAGTACCATTTTTACACTCTTTGGTACTCAAAGTGTTTTATAAAATGTTTTTAAGAAAACCCAAATTCATTTCTCTCTTTAGTCTGAGAACCTATTTTCTCCTAAAAATCCTATTTTTTAAAAAGGTTTTAAAAATATTTTTCTAACCTTTAAAAAATTATTTATTAGATAAATTTTTTATTTTTTATCTTTTATTAATGTGTTCAAATGAATCTTCTTGTTTTTTTCTGAACAAGGAATTTTTCTAACCTTTTTACCATGAAAAAGGAATTTTTTTTACCTCGTACGGCATGTACGGATTTACCCACCATCATTTCTTTGAATATTACTTTGTATGTTTAAAAGGTTAATTTTTAAAGAAAATGTTTTCAAAAGATATTTTCAAATAAAATGTGTTTGAAAATGTTTTTAAAAAAAAGTATATTTTCCTCAATAATATTTTTAAAATATCTTTTTATAATATTTACATTTATCAACGACAACAACCATTTATTTTACCCCACTTGGGATATGTTTTATTGATGCCATACTTAATCTTCCTATAGATGGTTTATGATTTATTTGGCCAAGTATAGTATTCACATTCACTTCTTTGATTCCTTCATTGGTCCCCTTGAAATATTCCATTTTTGATGATCATTAAACATTGAATTTCCTCTAATTATCCATATCATACATAATGAATATTATTATTTCCTAATCCGTATACCAAATTTACATATGGTGTTCACTATGATAGTTATTTGATTAACTAGTTAATTATTAATAAATTTGTATCTTATATTCAATATAGATACATTTTGATAAGTCACATTGTTTATTTGATATATGAGGAATGCTTTGGATAGAAAATAAATGGGTTGGGGACCATTTAAGGAAATACCTATGGGTGGGGCCCGGTTATAGATATCCCATTGATTCATCAGTAGTCTCTTGGGATGAATCAATTGGAAACAAACCCTTTGTGTTTGTTTCTAAGCAGAATATACCGGTATGATACAGGTTAGGGACCAGTTAATGCAAGCCCCTCGATTCATCGGTAGTCTCATGAGACGAATCATTTTGAAAAATAAGAGTAGTTTAAACTGTCATGATAATATATCTTGATGGTAAAGGTACCATGTACCTAGGAAACATAGCATCCAATAATTAATCATTTCCTTCATTTTTATTAAGTTATTATTTATCCATGATATTTTGTGTCGACATATCTATGGATTCATTTCATTCTCAGTTTATTGATTACATGGAATGTGTTTCCATTTATTTACCTTTCCATATTATTTATGCACTTCCTTCTCATTTTATTGATTTCATGGAATGTTTGTTCAGTTATTACCTTTCCATATTGACTATTCTCATTGATTTATTATTTCTTCCACTATACTTTACCCTTACTTATCATTTGAGATCACCCTTATTATACTTATTTTCCGTAGGATTCCCTGAAGTATACTAATAATGATACGCAAGGATAATCTAGATGGAATAAAGTTATTATCCTCAAAAGAAAAAAAATGTTTTAATTAGTGTATTCTTTTGTAATACAAGACTCATGTGTGTATCTGGTTTACCAAGACAATTAAACTATTCAATCCTTTAAGACGCAATTTGATTGTATTTTTTCCAATTTAATGGTAATAGACACTAGCTTCAGATTTGCTGGGGTTAGGCCGCTACATTATGGAATCTAATTCTTATTTGCATGATCCTATTTTTTATTGAACCGGTTATTCCTTTTAGAAAAATTAGATTTCAAAAATTCTTGGTATTATTAGTTACCCTATTTGAAAAATGGTAATGCATGAATATGTTCCAAATAAAAAATCTAAAGAAAAATTGATTCCCAATGATGTTAATATCTTTGAACTTAATAGAAAATCTATGAATTCCTTACATTATGGTATTTATCTTAATGAGTTTAATCATGTTTATACATAAAAAATGTATTGTGAAATATGGAAATTATTATAATTCACACCTGAATTCATGAATAAAGTCAAAGACTCTAGATTGTATATGTATCATAAAGACTTTAAAAGTTTCTCTGTGCATCCTAATTAATCAATTACCAATATTTTTCTGAGGATTACTGACATTAGAAATGATAGAAATTCACTTGGTGATGATTTATCTATAGAAATTATCATGAATAAAATACTTTGGGTTTTACCTAGCTTCTAGGCTCCAAAATTTATATTCATTAAATAAGTGAAGGGTGTAAAGAAAATGGTCATCAAAGAACACATCAAATCCCTAATGACATATGAAATAATTATTAAGTGAAAATTGGAAAATGTGGACAATAAATTCAAAGATTTAAAGAAAAAAATTACCTTTAAATCTACCAACAATTAACCATCCATAATTGAAGTTCAATATTTTTCTCAAATCACCAAGAACATGAACAATTTATTCAAGAAGGATTAATTTTACCACTAATCCAAAAAGATAAACCAAAAAATAGAATAGAAAGTAAAATGCTATGAATGTAAAAAAAGTCACATCAAGTCATAATTCCCTATTAATAAAAAGAATATTAAATATAATAAACAAGGTAAGAAGGATTTAAAATTAAGAATATGGAGTGAAAGAGATGAATCCATGGACTCAACTTACTCAACCACTTAAAGTGACTCAAGTCCTAGGTGCCTTATGGAACATGTTGATGAAGATATTGAGGTTAGTCTTATTATCATAATTCTTCCCATATTATTATTCTTATTTATCTTCAAGCAACCTTAATTATAAAGTCCTAAAATAAAATCATGATAAAATCAAAAATTGGTTTTATAATATTTCCTCATTATACATCAAACTCTAAAAGAAATACAAGAAAGGTATAAATGAGAAAGAGAAACTTTAAAAAGAAAAGGAACTTCTCTTCAAATAAAAGAAAGAATTTTCCATGAAATTTAAGAATCAAATAGATGTTAATAAACTTTAATATACCATTAAATACATAAAAAGTTATCTTTATAATTTAAAGTAAGGTTAGGAAAATTTAAATAAAATTTTGGGCCCTCAAAAACATGGAAAATAAAGGGACATATTTTGTTTCTCAAATCATGAAAGAACCTTTAAAATCCAATAAAACCCACTTTTGTTAAAGTTTTCTTGCAAGATAAGTTTTTTAATTATTATAAAATAATTTTTCATTTAATTTATGAATGTGCTTTCAAAAATTAGTTATAAGAGAAACCAAAATCAATCCAAATTTCATCTAATATTTCCAAAAAGAAAATTTCATGATAAAAAAAATCTAAATTTTGAAATCAATGTTGGCTAATATATGCATACCTAAGTTTATTTGGGTTCCAAAACCTTTAGTAATTTTATTTTATAAGAAATGTGTCTTCATAGAAAAGAATAAGAAGCATTATGGTACCTAGATAGTGTTTAATCAAGAAACATGTGTGACAACCTCTCTAAATTCAACCAAATTGATAAAATAGATGTAAGTCACATAACATATAGTGATAACTCTATGGATAAGATAATAGATGATGGTACTATCGGTTTTTCTAAATCAAATCTTATTAAAAATGTTTTATTTGTTAAAGTCTTGAAACATTATTTACTAAGAATTAATAAATTGTGTGATAACGGTTAAAAAATTCCCTTCAAAAAATAATTTTTTAAATTTTTTAACTCAAAATGAAAAGTTTTATCTACCACTTTTCAATTTCAAAATATTTACACAATAAATTTAAAATATATTTCTATAAAAACATCAAATGCTTAGTACACAAGTTAGTGATTTGTGGTTTTAGATTTTATTCCTTATTCACTGTAGCACACACACTCTTTTCAAAATTAAACATTATAAAATAGTATAAGATCTACCCAAACTGAATTTCAAATATTACATCATTGATAAGAAACAAAAATATTCTTTTTGATTTAAAAAAAGTAATTTATTATTCAAAATCTCTTGACTTAATTTATCTTAATTTATTATGACATTATTAAATTGTTAGTCAAGAAATAAAATCCTATAATTTTTTAATTATTGATGACTTTATAAGGTTCACTTGGGATTATTTCTTATCTAATAAAATTGAATATTGTAAATACTTCATCATGTTTTTTAAAAAAGTTAAAAATGAAAAATGTTGTAAAATTATTTCAATTTGAAGTAATTATGGAGGAGAATTTGTAAACAAGGAATTTGATTATTTTTGTTCTTTTTAAGGTTATCATCACTATTTTTATACTTCTCAAACCCCTCAAAAAAATGGCGTATTAGAGAGGAAAAATCAAACTATCCAAGAAATTGATCGAACTCTTTTAAATGAATTTAATTTACTAAACTATTTTTCATTTGAGTCCATGAATACTAAAAGAATTATTATTAATCATGTTCTTATATGAACTTTTATAAAAAATACCCCTTTTCAACTTTGGAAAATTAAATAACCAAGATTTGTATTTTATAAAGTTGTTTAATGAAAATGGTTTATTTTAAACACCAAATACAATCTTGGAAATTTTGATTCTAAAACCAATGAAAGTTTTCTTCTCGGGTACCCCAACTCAAGAAAGGTATAATGAGTCTTTAAGAAAGGACAAAAATGTTGTAAGAATCAATCCATATTGTTTTTATGAATATTTTACAAAATATATTTCTCAAAATATTTTTGAAAATGATGTTTTAAATGAAAATTTTCAAAATAATGAAGTTGAAGAAGAATAATAATCTTCTTTAAATTATTTACCTAAAGATTTTAAATAATATAAAGACAATCCCCTTGAAATTTCATTGTAGATCTATAAGTAGGAAATCATACGATAAGATCAAGGCTAAATGAGTTTGAATATCTTGACTTTTTCTCTCACTTAAAACCCCAAAACCTTAATGATTACCTTAATGATCAAAATTGGGTTCTTTACATGCAATAAGAACTAAATTAATTCACTTTAAATGATGTATATACTCTTTTGGAAAGACCTAATGGTCATACTTTAATAATATCTAAATGGGTTTTAGGAATAATTTATATGATTTTAGTAATATCACTAGAAATAAATCATGTTTAATAGCTAAGTGTTATAACCAGGAAGAAGTAATTGACTATGGTGAAACCTTTAAACTTTCCACCTAGCGAGAATCCTTTAGAATTTTATTGGAATTCACCTCTCATCTAAATTTAAAAATATTTAAAATATATTTCAAAATAGACTTTTTAAATGTTATTATTAATGAAAATATTATTTTTGAGCAACCACCTAGTTTTGAAAATAAAGTTTTTCCAAATTATATTTTCAAGTTAACTATAACTCTTTATTTTTTTAAACAGTCCCCTTGGCTTGGTATGAATTTTTATCAAATTATCTTTTATCAAATGGTTTTAAAATGGGAATATCATATTCAAATATTTTTCTAAAAACATCTCAAATGATTTGTTAATTGTATATATTTACATTTATGATGTGATTTTCAACTCATTACCAATGAATCTATTTATTTTAAATTTTTTGATTTGATGAAAAAGGAATTTGAAATGATCTTTTTGTTTAAAATTAATATCTTTCATAGTTTTAAAATTTCCCAATTAAGTGATGGTATTTTTATAAAATAATTAAAATACACCAATGAACTTTCAAAATGATTTAATATCGATAACACTAAGGAAATTAGTGTTCCCATGAGTACAAATTGTAAGCTAACATTGGATGAAGTTGGTAAGATGGTCGACAACAATATTTATAAGAGTATGATTGGAAGTCTACTTTAACTTACTATAACTCATCTTGATATCATGTTTGGTGTTTGTATTTGTGATCATTTCAATCAAATCCAAAGTAATATCATCTAAGATTTGTTAAAAGTATTTTTTTTATTTAAAATAAACTATAAAATATGGTTTGTTTTATCTAAAAAGAACTTATTTTGAATTAACTATTTTTTTATATTGACTTTTTAGGGTGATAACTAGATAGGAAAAGTACAAGTGGGAATTTCCACCTACTTTTAAAATTCTCCATCTCATAGATTATTAATAAGAAGAACTTTCTTATTATTTATATAGCTGAAGTAGAATAAATAGTTGTTGGTATTTATTGCACCCAAATAATATAGATTAAATACACTCTCTTAGACTTCAAGATTTCATTTGATCATATCCCTATTAAGTGAAATAACACTAGGGCCATTAATATCTCCAAAAATAATATCCCACACTCTCACACCAAACACATTGATCTTAGGAACTATTACTTAAGAGATTACTTCCAAAGTGGTGATATCTTATTACAATTTTTTAGGATGGAATATCAACTCACAAATATTTTCACAAAACCATTATCCCTTGATCGTTTTGATTTAATTAAGGGTAAATTAGGAATAGTTCACTTATTACACTCTTTATTTAACCTATGTATAACTTGATTTATCTTTTTAAAATTTATTTCAAACCATGATTCTTTTTGAAATATTTCTTTTTTTAGTTCTATTTTATTTTTTATTATTTCTTTGATATGATATCTTTATCTCACTTGTGTTATCATTTGAGGGGGGTATTATTTCTTAATTTTTAATTTTTAATTAAATAGGCATCTCTAATTTTCAAATTAATTTTTAAATTTAAAAAAAATATATGTTATTTTCAAAATTTCAAAGTTGTATTTTTTTTAAAAAAAGTACTTTATATCTTAATTTTACTATTTTAAGACTATAAAATAAAAATGATTTCAAAATTTATATACACTTAGTGTATTGTTTTTCTCTTTACCTCTATTTTAAAACTTCTTTCATAACTTATAAGAGAAATATGTATATTTTTTCTCTTATTTTAAAATGTTTTTATCTCTCTTAAATAAATATTAATGATGAGTAAATTTTTCATATATTCTTGTTTCTCTAAAATAATTCTTGAGTTATATTCATTAAAATACAAATAAAAAAATGATTTTTAAGTAGATATTTATTTAAAATGAACTTCTTTAATCACTTTCATATGACTGATTCGATAAATGGAGATAAAACCATTCTTTGAGTAAAAAAATTCATGGAAAAGGTATGTACCAATTTTATTTTCTTCTTTTTTATCTTTATATTTTCTAATTTTTCTATTATTTGTTTTCCCTTATTCTATTATTTTATTCTTTATCTATTTTCTAAATTCTATTTTATTTTTCACCCTTCTTTTAACTTTCCTCTCTATATCTCTAATGATCCTATTAATTGTGGAGTTTGAAATTTAAGAAGTGTTTTCAAATTCTTTTCTCTTTTACAAACCTTTTTTTCAAAATCACTCTTCGTTTTTTCATCAAAACCCTTTTAATATTTCTTCTCCATATCATTATTTTTATTTTTGATAATCACTAAGGAGGAGAAGTTTATAGAAAAAATTATTTTTCCAAAGTGGTATAATTTTCTTAAAACTTTATAATTTTGTTTTTTAAAATGGGTGAGTATATTTTTATCATAAAGGGGGATAAGTGTGGTCTTCTAATTTAAGAAATGTTTTGAACTTTATGTTAGAGATTAATTATTTTATAAAGGGGGATTATTTAAAATCTATGTTAAATTTTTTTTATTAATAAAATGTTTGATGTATTTTCTATTTGATCATATTGAATATCTTGTTGATATCTTGAACTATTTTATAATCTCTTTCACTCACTTACACTTAATTTTTCTTCTTACATTAAGTGATTATGATCATAAAAAGGGTGAGATTTATGTACCTATCTCTCTCATGGTGTTTTCATGGTCACAAACTCTCACCTATGTTTCAAAATATTTCATTTAAGTGAGTTTTAGTGTTTATATTGAATACTAAATGATGTAATTCAACGAAATATTGAAGATATTGTGAATTCTTATGAAAGGAATCGACCAGTATTTTTTCATGTTTCAAGATCTTAGTTTTAAGTTAAAAAACCTTTTAAAGGTCATCAAAGAAAGTGTAAGAGGATCATTTTGAAGGTGAGGTAGTGCATTCTACATGGGTTACCCAGTGCAAGGAACTAGCTTCTCAGTTCCATGGTGGAAGTATCTCCTTCTAGTAATAAGACCTATCAGTCAATTGATGGAGTCCCACTGGTCATCCGGTGTTGAAGGCTATAGTAGGCAGATCTAACAGTATTCCATTATCTACCTGATGTATGTTCACTGGCTAGCTAGTGGGAGATTTACAGCAATAGGTATTCCCAGGTAGTCCACCAGCTACCTAGTGGAGGCTATTGAGTATCCATTGGAGTTGGGAATGCTAGTCCAATGGGGCATTAAAGGTGGAAAAAAGACCATTATGGTGGTATTATTCAACTTTAATTCACCTGATGAATTCCATAATATTCTATATCCTTTTGTAGGTTATAGAAGGAGGTCTTTTGCATCTTGTAATATCACACTAGTTACCAATAATTCACTTTCTTCAAATCGATGCTGAATTTCCAAAATTCTCAAAATCCTCTCAACAGGAAATTTTCATCTCTCAGTCTCTCAAAGGCACTCACCCTTTTTATAAAATCTCTCATAAAAAAATGAAATCATCTATACAAGATATTTTTGAGTAGTTTTGTAATGGGTTTTCTAAATAAAACCTCTCTCTTCTCATTACCTTCTTCAATGGGTTCTTACTCCACAAAAGTGAAGGATGGGTTCCTTGGATACCAGTGAAGCTTAAGATGGTGATCAAAAACCAAAATTTTAAGTGATGAGTTTCTTGATCACCAATAAGATCAAGGGAATAATAAAATTTACCTCTCAAATTAAGGGGTGGAGAAGTAGGGGCTCACACCAAGCTATTTCTAAACTCCTTATCAATTTTTTTCACTCTCTTATTTACTTTACACATTGCATCATTATTCATTGATTCACATAATTTCATAAATTTAATTTGATCATTTTCTATTATTCTCAATCACTTAATTAACTTTGATATTAATATTTATAACTCCAATCAAATTTATCACTTATCACTTAATCAATTTTACCGCTTTAATTGATTTATCATTTCAGTATTGTTTAATTTGAATTTATGTTTTCCATATACTTTATTTTTTAAATAGAAATATACCCCCTCCCTCGCCCTCTTTAAATTTATCTCTAACTAATAATATTAACCTATAAAACCTAGGAAAATATATATTTTTCCTTAGAATATCTTTATCCCTAATATTGAATTTTCTACCAACTATTTGAGATGAGAGACTATCATAATTCAATATCAAGACCCAAATTATATAATTTTATTATAAAGGGTGTTAATAATCATCCTTGAATTGATATAATATCATAGGTTTATTGAAATGTTATTTCCTTACTCTAATAAATAATTTTCCTCTAAGTAGACATTACCAAACCATTTCCAAAATCAAATTAATTTCATTTAAAATATGGATATAAGACTTGAATGAATCATAATCCCACAAACCTTGAAGTATATTCTTATACCTTTTATACAATAATAATACCACTAGGTGTTTTATTTATAATTCAATATCTAATAGTTGGTAAAAACTTACATGAAATAAGACATCCGGAAATATGTTGTGAAGAATAAGTGTTTATAACACTACTTTATTTTCACTATCCACTTAAATAGTAGTTGTTGTATAGGCTTTTCCTTATTCCCATATCCTAAGAGGTTTTTGGTGTAAATATTCACCTTAATACATTGGATTATTTCACTAGTTTATATAGTTCCCAAATTCTTCACTTCTAAAATATCAAATTGCTAGTGGAACCTTAGGAAGAAAAATATTTTTCTTCAGTGTGTTAACTGAACTCTTCCTTTTTCCCTGGAAACTTGTTTATCAATGACCTCCTTTACCATAGATAAAACATATTCTAGTTTCTCTTAAAAAGTCCCTTGAGTTCTTATTCCTACATTTATGAACCATAGGAATTTGAATATTATTTCCTTAATTATCTCCATCACTTTATATTATATGAAACTTCATCCCCATCTTCTTTGGTGTGTTCAGAAGTTTAGAAAGACTCGAGTTTTAAATCATAACTTGAGATAGATGTTTAACGTCCTCACTTGTTTTTTTTGTTCGAGTTGTTTAAGTTTATAAAATATCTTTTCCTTTGATGTTTCATCTATAATATGGGAGTGTTATAGGTTACTTTTAAGTGGATATGGGTTTGGGTTTTGAAGATGGAATAATTGAGGAAGGGTACGGCCTTAGCTGATGGTGTCACTGAGTAACTGATGTGCCCAGTCTAAGGGTGAAATTAATTTACCCCATGGGATTTTAATCCCACACTTTTTTAACCCCCTTAATTGTATAATTATAAACCTAATGACCATAATTTTATTTTTAAACCTCTACTATTTAATCTTGGCACTCCCATTATTCTCCCCTTATCTCTCCTTCCTTGTAAATATATGGGAATGATTAATTAGTGAGTTTTCTTTATATCTACTCTAAATTATTCATCCGTATTGTGAGATTAGCATGGATCTATGATGGATCTATGTTATATATCATGATCTGATGATGAATAATAATTTTATTTTTATAATGGTGTAATATCTAGAAAGTTGATATCATTTATTGATCGAATCAAGATCTACCATCAATAATGAATGTTATATGGGTAAGTGTTCTTGAATCACATTCCTAAACATATTATTGATGGAAGATTAATGATTGAACATTAATCAGTTAATTATTCCTTGGTAGATTGGTGGAGGATTTAACATGTCAATGATAACCCCCTTTGACTAGAGTTAGAATTCTTAATGACGATGGATGTTTCCAGGTAAGTTTCTCTACAAAGATCATCATGAGACCTACTTATTCTTGAATATTATATTGAATATATTTTACATTAAAGGATTGATTATGGATTGATGATAATTGGATAGACCCAAGTATCTCTTCTATAATTGTTTAGGAATTCATGATTTGTTCTTGAATCAATAATGAAACTAGTGAATTGGTGACCCCTCCTTTAACATACCTCAGAATTAGTTTTGTTGGTGGATTACTTAAGGTATGTGATTCTGGAATGACTAATTTGGAATTATTTTAGTATATTTTATCACATTTATTTTCATTTTTTTGTTGGGTTTTAAATTTTTAATAAACTTTAAATAGAAAAATATTTGATAATGTTCATTTTGTGGTTAAAAATGTGAGTCACTGAATATTATTATAAAATTGATAAATTTATGAGATAAAATGATGAAATTTTCTTGTTTTAATATTCTTTTGTGATTTTTGTATTTGGTTTTGTAATTGAAATCAATTTATTTCATTTTAATTGTTTTTTAATTTATAGTTAAAATTTTTGGAAATCAATTTTAATTTGTAATTTTAAATTTAGTTATTTTGGGAATTTGAATTTATAATTTTGATGGATGATTAATTGAGTGATTTTATAATTTATTTGGATGTAGTGGTAGTTACATATTTGTTTTCTCATGTATCCAAATTGGAATCTACGACGTCCTTCCCTGGATCACTTCATGAATAGTAGCTAGACCAGTTCACTACAAGACCTCAGGAACACCTACTCATATTCAATAGTATAGAAACTAGAAATGGGGGGTCTAAGATGGTATTTTGAGGAGACTATACATCCATATCATAGTAAGAAACCATAAATTAACAATCAAGCATCTTACGCATCATATTATACAGAAATATTAAATAAACTAAAATCGAAGCATTCTATAATAAGATGAAATTCAGTAAAGACCCGAATAGCCATGTCATACATACAACACTAATCGCCCACTAGGTCGATCACATATACAAAATAAACAAATTAAAAATAAATACATCAAGCTATACTAAAAACTATAATCCATTCCACATACCCAGTCTCTAGTACCCTATCAAGCTGCTTCATCCCAATCATCTGACTCCACACAAGCATCTCTTCTTAATCATGAAACCTTATACCTCTTCCCTTCCTATCGTTCATCTACGATCCACATTGAGGTGCATGTATAGGGGGTGATAAATAAATCTTAGTAGGTCACCCCCAATAGTGAACTGATAACCAATAGCCATAAGTGTATACTCATATAATATTCCCAGCCCAGCTAAAACACAACAGACAATAAAGAAAAATAAACCCACTATTAATCCTTAAGTATGTAAATTTGATCTACTATATCTACTTCAACCAGTGTCAAGGTATCGTTGATCTTGTCTTAATAACCATTCATCCCAAGTATCATGTGGGATACACATCCATGACAGCCCTAACCAAACCTCAAAAATTCAATCATTATCTCTTACTTGGTACCTATATGCATTAGTCTTTGGTACTCATAAAATGTTAAATTACTACTAGTACTCATAGTGTCATTCTGATATATATTCCACATATCATAAACAATAGGGTCTAGATCATCATTCCATCACCTAAAACATACATAAAAAAATAGTTCCTAGAGAATCAGTCCACCACCTAAACCAGGGATACGGAATATCAGTACACCATAACATACCACTGAGTATACCATCGTTGCCCAGAGCATCAGTCTGGAACTTAAACAATAAAGTATAATATCAGTGTCTAGAGCCTCAGTCTGACACCTAATCCATATAGTATATTACCCATGCATGAAGCATCAGTATAGCATCTCAAACACTTATGAATAATTCCATGTCCATTATTATCAATCATATATTTGTATCTCCATGCCCACTAACCTTATCCATATATGTGGAACACCATGTTCACCCATTTCATCCTTGTCTTTGGAATTCCATGTCTACCAATCCCATTCATATCTATGGAACTACATTTCTACTAATCTCATCCATATCTGTGGAACTCCATGTCCACCAATCTTATCCATATCTATGGAATTTCATTTCCACCATTTCAATAAAGTATCTAGATCATTTTTTTCAACATCCTAAACCGTATAAAAACCACTAGTTTATGGATCCCCACTCTGACATCTAAGCCATTCCATAATTTTATAATTTCTAAGGTCCAAGACACTTGACATGACAACACAATAAGATAATAAGGATGATCCTTTTTAGAATTCATTATTTCTTCAAGGTACAAAAATAAATAAGATAAAAGATACATAACTAGGGTCGTCCAAACTCCCATGCCCATCTTCATCATCAAATCCCTATCAAGCTTAAAAATCAATTAGGTTTCTATATGATACCCAAAACCAAATCTACCCAACCATAAATCCACACAAGTTTGGTCTATCAATAGGTACCCACTTGGTTCTACTGAGTCAGCTCATAAGTATAGGTATCCCTATTGGGATCCTTGAAACTGATATACAAGTGGAGGAATCCTTCTTGGGATCCTTGGTCAAAATTAATCTCTTAGAAAAATTCCCATCTCTCAGGGGTCACACATACCACAACCCAATATATAGAATCTCATGGCATCACAGGAAAAAAAGATGTTAACCTAATAAGGGGGGTATCATTGAGACCATCCCCTTTTTAAGCCACCTAGAGTCACAACCAAATCCCATAAAATAGGGATAGTCTCATTCTAACACTATTAGAGGACTCTGGTGAACTCATGTTACATCCTTCAATCATTTTCATAACCCTTTCCAGGGTCTCATACTAAGTATCACTCTCAAGAGATAGTCAAACCCAAAAATTAGAGGAAAAATTCTCTTTTATAAGTCACTCGCCTGAAAACACCTCTTATAATTCCTCAAAATTTCAAATTAATCAACTATCATGTTTTATGTATAAAAATACTCAAAATTGACTCTGTTTGTGTCCAATTCTAATGGTGGGTCACAAAATTAACCAAAACCCTTAAAAGGGTAACAAAGGGGTGGTACATGGCGTGTACCTTGAGTACACGATGTGTTATCTAAAATATAATTCATTACCATATAATTATACATGTTATGGCACACATGGGATTTATTCATGTACTATTACACTGTTAATAAATGCATGGGGTTTGGTCGTTTACTACTACATGACCATATCACCCCTTACATGGGGTGTCTTCCCAAGTACTTGACAATATGGCTATGTACCAATACATGGAATGCACTCAAATTACACAACATGTAGTTAAAAAAACTAAATCTTCCCATAATGAAAAGAACAAAAGGTGTGTGTTCTTAAAACCAAACATCATGTAATTGGAATTTTTGAATGGGAGATCATAGGGAATCTCCCGAAACCCCTTTTTTCCGATTAACCATAGATCAACCCATAGGGGGTCCTTAGAAACCATAAAAGGGATAAAAATATAAAAATAAATAATCTACTAGGATCATGTCTTAAAAATAAAAAAAATAGCCTACCTCAGTATGAAAATGTCCAAGCTTCAGTTCAAAAATTACTCCCAAAAGTCATTGCACCTCGATCTGCTCTCGATCACCACCATAGAAGAAGTCCACTGGCACCTCCTTCCCCCTTCCATCTTAGTTCAACCATCACATGAGGTATAATACCTATCCACCTCTCTTTTAATGAATAGAAATCCAAAAAAATGGGCTGGGGAGTGTTTTAATTAATTAAATTAATTAATTAAATTTCCCATTTAAAATGCTCATCCTGAGACCCATAACTAGAAGTGGGTTTACACTTCACCTAAGAAAAACCCCCATTCTAAACTCAACTGCGGAGTGAAAATATCAATCTGATGCTCTATTCAAAATATATCTCCACTTGAACCTAAATGAATAATTATATATTTAATTAAATAAAAATTAAATATTCTACCAAAATTTGAATGGCTCAGAATTCCACAAAACGCTTGTCCTAGGGTAAACACCCTATTATAAGACAAATAGAGTGGTTATAAAAATTATCCAAGATCATATGCTTTAATAAAAAGACCATTTTACCCTTCATGATCCTATAAAATCAAAATTTCTCTCAAAATTTAAAATATAGAAAAGCACAAGTCTTTAAAACCTCCCCACCATAAAACTTATCATCTTTGAGATGCCTTAGTGGTCTTACAACCACACATACTGATCCGCCTTAGTTATCAACTCTTACTCAGCTCGTTATGTTCTACTCTAGGAAAAAACCAAGTTTCTATACATAACTCCAAAGATAAGACATATAACCCACCAAAGGTCAAGCCGCTACTTTCCACCATCAAAAAAATACCAATACAGTTCCAAACTACCCCCATCCATATGGAGATATTATAACATCATCCAAAATCATCATCGGTATCATGCTTCTCCCCACCATATAACTCAGCCTGTAGTGGCCGATTCTATATGCCATTATCTAATCACTTTCAAACCTCATAACTGGACGTAGCCATCTTTCTCTCATCAGATCAACAAAACAAAATTTCAATTATCACTTATTCCCATCATTCAATAAGGGCACCCAAAAAATTCTCCAAAATCTAGTCTATCATAAGGACCTCACTCATGGATGGTAAACATCCATGATATCTATAAAAAATGATTATAAATAATTAATAATGTTATATATCCAATATGAAACATACAAACCATTTAAATGAAATTAGGTGCATAAAACAAAACATGTCTCAAAGAAAGGAAATTGGGACGAAACACTCTTACCTTGTATTCCCACTTAGTTGAACGCTATCTAACCTAATTTATAACAAAAATAACTATCTTGATCACTTATTTTATAACAATATTCATATATATTACCTTGATTTATAAATTCATATATTCATCCCATGAGAGTTTTAATTATAACTTGTGAAGATGAATTTGGTGGTGAGATTATTTTGGTGAATTTTGATGAAAAAAATGGTATCTTAGTTAATGAGTTAAATATAAATACTACCATTTAAGAACCAAAAACAAATCATTATTTTCTTATTAATATAAAATATTATCAGTAATTAATTTTTCATATTCATCCATAATAGAAATTTATAGCATTGTTCATCTAAATGGTTAAACTAACCCAAACAATAGCATGTTATAATAAATGGGTGAGTTTGGTTATAAAAGTGATTATTTTGTAATAATATCATTATTAAATATCCATAATGATATATTTAGATTTATTTAATGTAGTTAATCATATTTTAAAATATTTAGTTAGAGAATAAAATACTTGAGAGATGAAAAACAAAATATGTTACTTCATGGTGGCGGTGGTTTGCACATACACACAGATGATGTTTTCATTTTATATAGAAAATGAGAAGGGTGGAAAATGGTTTATCATTTAAAAAATACTAATCAGTATATAAATAAAATATTAGTTCATTAAATGCCTTTAATAAACCATTTGTGTATAGTGATTAAGGAAAATAAAACATGTCTCTTTGTAGAGGCGATAGTCCGCACGTACGCGCAAATAATTTTTTTTATAAGGGAAAATATAAAATGTGTATAGTAAAAACATATAAATATATAAATAATACTATTTTCACCATTTTTTAATTTTTAAGATAGGTTTGTAGGAGAATGATATATTGAGAAAAATATTAGAGAGGTATTAGTACTTACATTAAGAATTTAAACTTTCAAATGAAGTACTTCTTAGAAATTCAGGACTTAGGGATTTTCCTTGATCAAGGGGATACCAAAGATGGGATAGGTATATAGGGTAAGTAAAAAAGTTCATAGTTTCAAGAGGAATTTGAAATTATATTGGCCTTTAAGGGGTGGTGTAAATCTCTTTTTATAAGTGAGTAGAGTGACAATTTTATAATAATATAAAGGACAAGTCATTATTCAAGGTTCAAAAAGGATCCAATAATGGAAAATAATGGAGTGGGGAATGGGTAAGGTCAAGAAAACCATAATAATGCATTTTCACACATAATTTTAATAGGTTTTTTAAGTATTTTACTCTTAAATTTTTCACTTTTACCATTTTCAGGTTTTATCATGGTAATTATTTTTGACATAAATAATTTAATTTTAATGCATAAAAATAAAATGGTTCTTATTAAATAATTTGGAACTAATTATTCCAAAAATGAAATCCATTTTTTCAAATAAAATTTCCATTGGTGATAAAAATTAATTTTAATATTAGCACACATAGTGTGTAAAAACCATCTTTTTATGACATTAATTGGTTTATTATTAACCAAATAAGACTTATGTGGATTTAAAAATAATTTAAAACTGAATTAAAACTTTTGGATACTAATTAAATAAGCAAACCAAAAAAAGTTTTTATTAAAGTAAAATATTATTTAAGTTTCCAAAATGTTAAACATGGGTTTTATAACTTCAATATTTTATTTTTAAATGATTTATTTTAATTCATAAATATATGTTTTTTATAGAAAAAATTTTTTATGAACTTTCAAATCATTCTCTTATTATGACAATATCATAAAAGTGACAGTATTTGCAAAATCTATCTTTTCACTATTTACCCAAAATTCAACCTTTTAATAAAAATATCAAAAATACAACCTAAGAAAATTTTTATATGATAAATTAAAAAATAAATTTCATTTTATAAAACTAAAATCCCAAAATTTATAAATTTAGTTTTAAAATGAAAATACAAAATATAAAGAAAAACTGCTTATATTAAAAAATGGTGTTTTAAGACATTATTAATATTATTTCATATCAATTTATAATTTAAATAATATTAATATATTAGTTATTATACAATAATTTTTTAAAATCGAAAAATTTCATTTATTAGGATAAAATATACAACACTTAAAAAATAGTTATTTGAGAAAGAACGGTCATTTTAATATTAAATCATATTAATTATTTATCCTCTGAATTTAATAAATTTAATTGAGAAAAATATTTTTTTATTTACTAGAGGTTTTATTATTTTTATGATTTTCATAATAATATTCATCTCATATGTCATGGCTCATTTTAGATCAGTGTTTCACATGGAACAAACTATCGAACATATTATTAATTTAGAGAAAAATATATTCCAAAATTTCAGGGTGTTACATGGCCTCCCACATCATAGAACGCAACCCTCCCATGAAAGAAATTTATGATCATGTGTATAGAGTATATAAAATCCCTAACAAGAATGACATCATATGGTTGTATCTGAAGCAATAAAAAATCCCTTGACAACTGATGTTTCTCCATCATCAGCTCACAATACCAATACACATCAAACAAATCATATTGACATCCAACTAATGTAGTCAACACTAGGGGCATTAGAATCCTATCCACCCTGAGTCCTAAGAAACAGAACATGGTGGGTGAGAAAAAAGAATGTGATGCTCTATAATCAAACAAGTAAAATGTCAGGGTAGATGATAAGTGGATGGTACCTCGAACAACATTGGGAACTGGCATCTCAACTACATGAAATTGTCCACATATAGCTCTTGTACACTACTAACTCAGATAGAGAACACCTCCATTTCCATACTCATACCTGTGTCATTGAGGGTAGGAAACATTATGAGGCTAACCTCTTACATCTCCATCTCCCCTCTATGAAACATAGGTATTCTATCTTGGTTGTTGGTACAACCTCTGAGGTAATTATTGTTGGGGTTAGTGAGGATTCTAACAGCTAATTCCATGATGGGCCCTAAAAACAGTTGGGAACTAATATTTTTTATGGTCATGACCTCCAAAAATAAATCACATGGGTGTAGATCTCCATGTGGATTCATGGAAACTACTAAATCTAAAGAAATGAGAATAATATGTATGAAACTGGCTCCCCATCATCTAGAACATTAACTACCTTGACATCCAAGATCCTCCCTTTGAAACTTTACCCCTCAAGAAGTGTGGATGACCTCCCTCCCAAGGTGATCTCGACTACACATTCATCCTTTCAATCACCTTTTCCTTCTTCTACACTTCCACATAGTAGGCAATGCAAATGGAGTGACTACTTATCAGATACCTAGATGTAGTACCTCCACCAACTATTTCTCTCTAGACTCCCAATTCAGAAAAATATTAGGGGTTAAGTGAAGAAGGTCCTTGAAATTAATCTCATGATCTCACATGCTTGGGATCCCCTACTAAATGGAGTAAAACTTCTACCTCTTCACTACTCTCCCCATTAATGATAAGAATTTTTCATGAAACTACCTCTAAAAAACATCCCATGAAACATCTTCCTCCTTCAGCTCCTTGAGATGTAAAATCCACCACCAGCACATTGTTTCTAAAATCTAGATAACCGCTACGGGGAACCAATACTCTATACTATCATGAATTAAGATGAAATTTATCTTCAAATCCTCTATACATTGCTCTATCTCTAAATCAAATACACTCACTTCATAATTCTCCGAGCTCTAATGTTGAAACTCATGAAATTTCCTCCTATGGGACTCATCCTCCTCAGTCAAGTTGACCCTCCAGTGTTCAACTAAATCATATTGATGTACCTCCCCAACTCGAGCCACGAGTGGATGAAAATAAGGATCCATTCATGCAAACAAGAAGGAAACTTATTAATCCTGATAGTATGGAATTTATTAAGGTTCATTTAATTAAATTCATTTTAAATTTCCCAAAAAAATTACCCAACTCAAAAACATGCACAAAAAAGTATGATATAGGTACCTTTATTAAGTTTAAACCCTAAAATCAGAATTATCTCACCTATAGTGTTCAGTAAGCTTATGGTCCTTACATCAAATCATTGGGGGGGATAATAATCTATTTTCTAGTAGGTCTATATTGCTACGTCACACACTAAGTTCGAATAATATTGTTTCTCTGTAAATATCATGTAATACTCACCGATTCCTAACTCTAGGCTCCATCATAATGCTCAACCATAGCTTTAATACCAATATTTCATGACCCTCCCCCACTAGGAACCCCTGTTAGGCCTGTAGTGGAGATGTGAGTGACCCCTAAAGCTTTCCTCCAATGGGACATGGGGTGGAAACTAACACCAAGAGTATAAAACACACAAATGTCCCTCATAGATCATAAGAACATAAAAATGAAACCACCAATAAACTTCATAATATAAGTAAAACCAATATCCCACAATAACTACAATGCATAAAATGCCTGGAAAATACAAAGTCTCCAAAATAAAATAAAAAAATAAACTCTTAAGTAGCATCTCCAACCAAAACTCCCAGATCTAGGCTGGTAATGTCCAGCTCGATCACCAATTCCATCCTAGAAACCTATAAAACAATTATATATATATATATATATGGGTGAGCATATATGTATACTCAGTAGGATCCACCTCAAAACCTCACATGAAAATGTGGAATAAGCATATTAATTCCCTAGTGAATAAATGCCATAACTAACAAGAACCTACCAGGTCAACTGTCACCCATCCTCACCAAGGTCCATTCACTAAATATCAAATCCAATTATAATAAAATAATATCAAATAATATGGAAATATGTTACCCTACACCACTTCCACAATAGTATTTCTCTCTCACACCCCAACGATAAATGTCATGGTGCTCTCATCTCTTTCAAATCATCATAACCATATCCACATATCACATAACCACATACCCATATATCCATATCCATAAATCACATATATGTATCCCAATTGCACATCATTTTTCCATAATTGCAAGGTATAATTAATATTAAGGACATCAACCTCATTCCCTCCTACTTCCATGCACGACCTCCACTATATACCACATCATCATCGCATCAATTTCACTTTTGACTTATGCCCATCACAAAACATGTATATAAACCTTAGGCCATCACATTCATACCACATCTGGAAGAGAAAGTAGGGAAGAGGGAATAGTCATTCATTTTCTCCCTCACCAACCTGGATGTTTGGGGAAGACAGCTAGAACCCAAAATATTTGGGCTTCGATAATGTTATCTAAATCGGGTGGGGTGCATATGAAAATCACAAGAAAATACCTCATATAATACAAGCACACACAAGTCCAACCTAAAGGGTTCTCTCCAAAATAGCACCACCACAACCCATATTCATCACCATATCCTAAACCAAAGCGTGCATAAGAACAAGGTGAGGAAGGGATGACCATAAGATCAATATCACATAATGAAACATTCAACAACCAAAATCACATCAATTCACATCAAAACCACAACTTAGATCTACTAAAAATGATCCCTAAATTGAACTAACATTTCTTCCATGATTTCCCAAGAAGGAAAAAAGGAAGATAACAAAGAAAAATATAGGGGAACTCACCTCATATAACAAGCAACTAATCTATTGAATCCGAGAGTCGACACTAATTTAAAGGCACTCTAAGGTCTCTATAGGGGTTTCTATGGTACCTAGGGTTCAGGGAGAATGATTTAAAATAGAATAAATTGGATGGGATTCTAAATTTATATAGGTATTGGAAACTACAGGATCACGACGCGATAAGCCATGATCACATCGCAACTATCCCAAATCAAAATTCCCTATGAGATCCACACCACAATCTAATCCTCCTTCCTTAATTTAAGGCTCGGTTAATTCTTTAATCTATTATTACTAAGGAAGAGTTGTGTTACAACCAAATAACCATGACGTAACATCACCCAAACACAAAATCCCCAAAATTGACCTCCTAAGCTCCATGTCATGGTATCTAGGGTCACGTTGCAAATCCCATTCACGGAAAATCTCTCAAACTCTCCAGGACACTTTTGCGTCATGACTAAATCCTGCAATCCATGACCAGAAAATCAACAAAGGGGGGAAATATAAGAGTAAACAAAGTCTTATATAAGGGTCACCTCTGAAGAATTATATGATTTCTTACTTTTTCAAAATCCCCTTCAAACCCATCACATTGTGACACATGTCCACCACACTGCAACTAGTTTTCCTACTCAAAAGTGTGAAAAGTCAGACTCTTGTTGTCACACCGCAACCGGGTATCTAGTGGCCATGGTTATTTTTTTATTTATATTTGAGTCTCTTGGTTTCTTAATGGTTAAAAAAATTATTAAATTAAAATCAAACTTAAATAAAACAAAATAAATGGAAAACAATTTGATAATAATAATATTATTATTATGGTTAATTATAATATTATTATTAAGTTTATTATTATTATTTATTAAAGTTATATTTGTTTTTTTATCTTTTATTTTCTATTTCATTTATTTATTATTATTATTATTATTTTCTTTCTTTTCTTATTCTCATATTTTCCCTCTTTCTCCCCCTTTCCCCTTCCTCTTGCGCGATGCCGACCCCACTTCCCCTTCCTGTTGCGTAATGATAACCCCCCTCTTCTCCTGGACCTCCAGCTGAGCGCCCCTCTCCACGGCGCACCTCCCTCTCCCTGAAGAACGCCACAGCAACTGTGACCCCCTCTCTTGGTTCCCCTTTGAACCCAGACGATGAAACATCTTTGGCCGAACCCACTGGAGGTGCCCCCCCCCCCCCCGTAGTGCGCACCCCATACCCTCCAGATTTCCTCTTTAGTCTGGCAAGGTATGGTCCCTACATTTCTTCTCCTCCCTTTCTTTAACAAATTCATATTTTCCCAACACTCAATTTGAGTCAGGAAAAATACTAGGGTTGGGATAATTCTATTTTTCATTGGTTTCTTCCATTGTTAGGGTATTCAGAATGCCTCTTGGATCGACTTTGTGCATATTCCAGCATCTTCCTCCATATGCGAAGAGGGTTGGCTCATCCTGGCTTGTTGTCTCCGCTTAGGGTGAGTGTTTTATTTTCCTTTGTTGTGTTTCGTGCCTTCTTTTAGGGTTCCTAGTATTGTTGTAGAATTTTGATGGATTATTTTGGTGTCACAATCACATGTATAGGTATATGTGTGTATATATATATGACTTCCTTCCACATTTTCCCTCATGCCATGGGTAAAATGTATAATAGATTAAGGGTGTGTATATATATATAAGAATGCATGTGTTCGCAAGTGAGGGGCGGTCTTCCTCAAGGGTTTCAAGTGCCAAAGTGCTCTGTCTAGGTATTCTCCTCCTTGGGGTAGGTGCCTATTCACTTTGTTTCTGATATGCTTGTGATTTTTTCCCTTTTTATGCAAGTATAAATGTATTTGTTAGCCTTGTGTTTATTTGAATCCATTTTAGTATTCCTTGACTTTGGCACAAATGTTGGTTTCATGAGTACTCATTTTATGATTTAATTTGGAATATTTAGTTGTGTTAGGCTTTCCATGAAATTCATTTGAGTCCTTTTAATGGTTTTAAAGTGGGGAAATGGGTCTTGGCTGGTTTAGTTTTCATTGGGTGAAAATGAAGTCTTAAAAAGGAAATTTTGTTTTAAATTGAGGTGTGACCTCAAATGATTTGAAATGGGATTTTCACTTTTATTTGAAATGGTCGATTTCTTTGCACAATGGAACTTGGTTTTAAAATGGGGTTTTATCCATTCATTATGTTTAATAAAAATTCCAATAAATTTTTTCATTGTGAAATGCACTTGATTATTGGACTTTAGGAAAAATGGGTTTTAGTATGGGTTGTCTTTGTGTTTGATGAGTTTCCTTAATTTAAAAAGGGTGTTTGGTTTTATAAAGTGGGAATGTAGTTTCCCTAGATTTATGTGGGTACGCTTGAATTTTCTTATTCCTTCCTTTGGAATTGTGTTTGAAATTTCAGATTTGTTTAGAAATGGATTTTCAAATGTTTATGAAATAAGTGAAGGCCCGGTTGGCACTTGTGATGTGATATTGGTTTCCCATTATTGAACCCCCTTGTTGCATATGATGTTTATTTTGTTTATGTGATTGATGCTTGTGTTATTGATCTCTTCTTATTGTGCTTTTGTGGTATAGTCTGTTGAACTCTGCTTCATGGTTTGGAGTCATCGGGTCCAAGGTGACTCACCTGCGTGTGCATAGGTAAGTATATATATATATGTGTGTGTGTGTGTGGGTGGGTTCCCCCATTACATGTATAGTCATCCATGGTAGTGAATATACATGTATGGGGCTAGGTGTTCCCATCTATATATATGAAAATGCATACGTAGGTGAGTGGAAACTAGTACATGCATATAAGCATATGTGTAAGGATCCCCTTTCACATGTTCCTCGCCATGTGGACATATTCATAGGGAATAGGTTTCCTTATATGTATGTTAAAGTTCATATGATTAGTGGGGGAGCAACAACTTTTAGTTAGAAATCGCCAAGATCTAAAGTGGACGGCTTGGCTCCACCCTGAGGTAGGTCCCCTATGCATATGCCTTTAATTTTAATTTCATAATTGTTTTCTTGTTTTAAAAATATGTTTTACATTTATGCTATATACACATTCTATGAAATTTGTTTGTGTTTTCTTCAAATGATTATGCCATTGTTTTGGAAATTGAAATGTATTTCTACCGCCATTTGTCTTAAGTGTTTTTTTTAGAAATTTATTTCCTAAGTGGTTTTTAATTTGTAATGAGTATTTCCAAATGTGTTTGGCCTTTTGTTCGGTTAGTTGTAAAAAGTGTTCCCTTTATGTAATTAAGCTCATTTGGCACTTTAAGAATGTTTTATGAAAAAGAAAAACCTCTCTTGAGGCACGCCCCCTTGGTTTTAGAAAATGATTTTTATGTTGAATGTGTTATTATGTGCCTAATTTGATGCTTATGCATTGTGTGATGTGAAAGAGGGGGAATGATCTTAAGGAGGGAGAGCGGTAGTGATAGGTTGAATGGGTTTTAGATAAATAAAGTGTTATGTACATATATGTTTGCTTGATAAAGAAAAATCACCACCACTTGAAATAGAGAACAATGGGAAACCTGGGTATCTAGGTGGGTGACCATGACTAGTATGATAGATGACACGGTAGGGGTCTGTCTCGGTTCATCTAGCAGGATTGATGCAAAAACACTAACTAAACATATGAATTATTGAGGGTCTTGGTTTTTAATCCACGGTTACTGAGGGTCGTTGATAAAACACTATTTTATTGAATATTTTATTGATAATAAATGAAATAATTTCCTCACATTGTGTTAAATATGTTTATTTATAAAATATTTGGGATTTGATCATTCATTTGAAAATTTGGTGAAAATTCCAGTTTTACCCTTAATAGTGCACTGTAGTATTTCAAAGATAAATATTTTTATATTTATTATTTGAATTTGAAATTTTGTAACAGTGTTCCTAAATTTATTTTCTACAACTTTCATTCATGACACTAGAGCTAAAGAGTGCATTTGGATGGATTAAATGATCCATTAATCCAATGGTGGGCTGGACTCGGCAGAATGGACATGGTTTCTGTATTTGGGTCATATCTTCTACATACGGGCTTGTATTGAGCCCCAATTTTGAGGAAAGCTTGGGGACATGATTTTTCATAAATCATCCTTCTAGAAGGCCGGTCAATTCACGCGTTTTGGAGGCCAAATGGTCGGTGCAAGTTGGAATAAAATATTTGGCCGAGTTTTTCATTTCACACTTAAAAAGTTATGTATCCCTAGCCCTCACAAACTCTATTTAAAGGGGGTTTTAACTCTTTTATAGGGTTGGTAGAGGCTTTGGGAAGGTGTTCCCGAAAGGGTGTCTCTTGGGAGCCCCTCACATCTCTTGGAAGAAGTAAGCCTTTGTGCAAACCTCTCTTCTAAAAAGGCTCTCCTCTCTCACCTCTTCTTTGTATTTCTTTTCTTTCATGTTTGTTTCTTAAATTTTTCTTCAAATAATATTCTGTGTTCATCCCTCTTCTTCTTATCTTAATCTTCTTAATTGGGTTGGAATAAAGAGTGGATACAAGATTGGGTTCTACCCTTTCAATCCGTTGCTTATGCAAAACGTCTCCACGATGACTACACCACCCATGGAAGAGTAGTTCTTTTTAGTAATCGGTCGACCTCTCACCTTATTAATTCATTTATTTTGAATCAATGATCTACTGTAATTCACTAAACATGATCCATTAATTGAGTTTTTAATTTAAATGAAACTAAGCAAGCAATTGAATAGTTAACACAAAACACGCGAGGTCGGGAATTGTGTGAACTGTGAGAGCGCAACCTTAACCGGTAATTCAAAACCACACGGGATCAATTTGTAGAGTTCAAATATAATCCATAAACTCAATTAATCCTCATTTCCAGAGTGGTTATGTGCCTTAATTTACCACTGACCATAAGCTAATCTTAGAACATCAATCAAAGCAGGGTGCTGCGATTGCATGTTCTGAAGTTAGCCTAGGGTTAAATTCACATCATATTCGTGGTAAAGTTAATTCTCGTAGGGTTCGGGATTTAACAAATTAAGGGATCATAATTAAGTGAATATTAATTTAAATGATAATGATTAATAAATGATTGAAGAGGTAGAGTTAGATCGATTACGTCTTTTAAATATTGTCTAAACAAACATCTTCTTGTTGTGTCATTCTAATCGAAACTTCATTTCAAAATTAAAAACAAAAAAAAATGCAATCTTCTTCCAGCAAACTTCTTCTAGGTTCATAAACTATAAAAAAAACCACCCCCATCCTTTCAAGTAGTTATTTTATTCTCTTTTATTTTATTTTTAGAATACCTCTAATAAGTTGTTAAATTCACTTCCTCCTTTGAGAGACGATCTTGGTCAGCCACTCTGCTGCACCTAAGTACCCCAAATTATACTAATCATTTGAGGGCGCCCACGACAATGCTCTATCAAATTGGCATCGTTGCCGGGGAGGCAAGTAATTATTTCGACCAATTAGAGGTATTTATTTTATTTTACCTTTTATTCTCTTCCTCTCTTCTTTCTTCCTTCTTTACCCAATCTGATTTTTCTTCTTCTTCTTTTATTTTCTTCTACTTCTTTTTGGACCATCAACTCAAACTTCTTATTTTTATTTTACTATGGTCCACTTTCTTTCTTTTCATTTTTATTTAATCTATGACACGAACTAATCCTGAATATCTCTTAGATCTTGACCCTGAGATTAAACGTAGCCTTAGGGAACGAATCAGACATTCTCAATCTACGGGAAGTTTCAATATTCAACTAGTTGGTGAATTCCTCTCTTCTGGAAACATTGAAATTGGAAGCAATTCAAATTAAAACATAAAAGAGGAACCAATGGCTGGAAATAATGGAAATGAACTTAATAGAACCATTCAAGAATTGGCTGCACCTGATATTAACTATCAACCAAATTGTATTGCATAACCAAATCTCAAATCAGACTTTGAATTGAAATCTGGATTAATTCACCTTCTTCCAAAGTTTCATGGCTTATCTGGTGAGGATCCCAACAAACACCTTAAGGAATTTAATGTGGTTTACTCAACTTTAAAACCAAGAAATGTTTCTGAAGATCAAATTAAATTAAGAGCATTCCCATTCTCACTTGATGGAGCTGCAAAAGATTGGATGTATTATTTGAAACCTGAAGATGTAACATGTTGGAATGATTTGAAACGTCTTTTCTTGCAAAGATTTTTTCCAGCATCAAGGACAACATCCATTCGAAAGGAGATATTAGGGATTAAGCAAGCCCAAGGGGAGTCAATGTATGAGTACTGGGAGAGATTCAAGAAGTTGTGTGCAAGCTGCCCACATCACCAAATCAGTGAGCAACTCCTCATCCAATACTTCTACGAAGGACTCACACCCATGGAGAGGAGCATAGTGGATGCTGCAGCTGGAGGAGCATTGGTGGACAAGACACCAGTAGATGCACGAGCATTGATCGACAAAATGGCCCAAAACTCTCAACAATTCGGTGATAGAGGTACACCACATGTTCGAGGAGTACATCAAGTAAGTCCTTCTTCTCTTGAAAGTCATTTGATTTATACTAAGTTAGAAGAATTGACAACTATGGTGAGGCAAATTTCATTGGCTCAAAAGACATCCCAACCCCCTCCTTCAAGGCCATGTGGCATTTGCACTGAGACAAGCCACCCAACTGACTGTTGCCCACAACTACAAGAGACAGAAGATTGTGCAGCAGTGTTCCCTGGGAGACCATTTCAGCAGCAACAACAACCATATCCCCAAAAGAAGTTTGATTCATTTGCTCCAACATACAACCAAGGGTGGAAAGATCAGTCAGACATGAGGTATGGCTCTGGACAACAACAAAGGCCCCCTTTTCAACCAAACTTCCAGTAGCCTCCACCTTACCAACAGGGTTTCCAACAACCCCAAAGGAGATTTGAAGCTCAAACATCAACGAGTCAGCAACAAGGGAATATACAACACAAGGTAGACTCTAACACTGATGATATTTTGAAACAAATTGTTCTTAATCAATAGAATGAGCTGAAGAGTCAAGGTTCGGAGCTAAGAGAGTTGAAGACTCAAATGAGTCAGATTGCCACCGCCCTCCATGAACTTGTGAGTAAGAATTCTGGAAATCTACCTTCCCAACCCACTCTAAATCCAAAGGGGAATGTTAGTGCCATCACATTGAGAAGTGGGAAGCAAATGAATGATACATCTGGACCTACCATTCCACCAGGATTCACCTCTACTCTAGTGAAGCCTCATTCCATACCAACTGATGAGAAATCCAAGGAGAAAGATAAAGGTAAGAAAAAGATTGATGATGTACCTCTTAAACCCCTTCCTTTTCCAAACAGGGTTGTTCAAACCAAGAATATGGCTGAAGAAGCAATGCAAAAGGAGGTTTTGGACACATTCAAGCGTGTGGAGATCAACATTCCTCTACTTGAAGCCATTAAGCAAATCCCAAGGTATGCCAAATTCTTAAAAGAACTCTACACCAATCGAAGAGGGATCAAGGGGAATGAGAGGATCAACCTTGGAAGGAATGTATCAGCACTCATTACACCAACTCTAGCAATGCCAAAAAAGTGCAAAGATCCCGGGACATTCACCATCCCATGTACTATAGGGGAGTTACACTTCTCTGATGCTCTTTGTGATTTAGGAGCTTCAATAAATGTGATGCCTCACTCTGTATTCTCTTCCTTTCAGGTTGGTGAGTTAAAGCCAATAAGAGTAGTGGTGCAATTAGCGAATAGAGATACGGAATATCCAACGGGAGTTCTTGAGGATGTACTTGTTCGGGTAAGAGACATGATCTTTCCAGCAGACTTCTATGTGCTTAACATGGAGGATGATCAGGTAAGTTCTCATGCCCCCATTATCTTAGGTAGGACCTTCCTCAAAACTGCAAAAACTATCATAAATGTCAATGAGGGTACACTTTCCATGGAGTTTGGAGATGAAGTTGTGATATTTAATGTTATGGATTCCATGAAGTACCCCTCAGAGGACCATTCTGCTTTTGTTATCTCCCATTTTGAACCACCAATTAAAAACATCATGGAATTGGATTGTCCTATGCTTAGGGAGATTATGAGTATTGGTTCTAGTTTGATGTCTAAGAATACTTCTACACCCATTTTTAAGGAACAAGACTCTCTAAGATTTGATTTTGAAATGGAATCATATTCTGATTTTGATCATGTGAACTGTGATTATGACATGGATATTGAGTATGCTGATGGATTTGGTGCTTTATTCTCTGATTGTGATGATTTTTATTCTGATACTGATGTTCATTGTGCAGATATGTCTGTTGCATCAATTTCTCCATCCATACATCACCCACCTACATTGGAACTCAATCCATTGCCCCCAAATCTCAAATATGCATACTTGCTCAGTGGTGATAGATTACCTGTCATAATTGCTAAAAATCTCTCTTTTGAACATGAAGAAAAACTTTTGAATCTTTTGAGAGATAACATCAGGGAGATTGGGTGGACCTTGGCTGACATATCAGGTATTAGCCCCTCCATTTTCATGCATAGGATTCTCTTGGAGGATGGGGCTAAACCGGTGAGACAACCACAAAGGAGACTCAATCCCACCCTCCTGGAAGTTGTTAAAAATGAAGTTGAGAAATTTCTCGAAGAAGGTATAATCTTTCCCATTTCAGATTCACAGTGGGTAAGTCCAATTCAGGTTGTGCCTAAGAAAACTGGTTTTACTGTTGTTAAAAATGAGAAAGATGATTTAGTTCCAATGAGGGTGCAAAACAGTTGGCGTGTGTGTATTGATTATAGGAAACTAAATCAGACCACTCGCAAGGACCATTTCCCCCTCCCATTTATTGATCAAATGCTCGAGAGACTAGCTGGGAAAACACACTATTGTTTCTTGGATGGATTTTCTGGATATTTTCAGGTTCCTATAGCTCCAGAGGATCAGGAGAAGACTACATTCACCTGTCCCTTTGGCACATTTTCCTACCGGAGGATGCCATTTGGACTTTGCAACGCCCCAGGTACCTTCCAGAGATGTATGGTGAGTATTTTTTCTGATTTTATTGAGACCTGCATGGAGGTATTTATGGATGATTTTACAATGTATGGGTCTTCATTTGATGAATGTCTAATTAGTTTGGGAAAGGTGTTGAATCGTTGTATTGAGAAGAATCTGGTCCTGAACTTTGAAAAGTGTCATTTCATGGTAGAGCATGGCATTGTCTTAGGGCATGTAGTGTCAAAACATGGGATAGAGGTTGATAGATCAAAGGTAGATATTATTTCATCCTTACCATATCCTTCATGTGTGTGTGATGTTAGATCTTACCTAGGTCATGCAGGATTTTATCGGCGCTTCATCAAAGATTTTAGTAAGATTGCTCTTCCTATGTCAAGATTACTTCAAAAGGATTCTGATTTTGTGTTTGATGTTTCTTGCAGGAATTCATTCGATGAGCTAAAACAACGTCTGAACGCTCCACCTATCATACAGCCCCCACGGTGGGACCTTCCATTTGAGCTGATGTGTGACGCCTCCAACTTCGCGGTTGGAGATATCTTATCTCATAGGGTGGAGGGACGTTCACATGTGATCGCTTATGCATCGAGGACACTAGATTCAGCCCAATCAAACTACACTACCACAGAAAAGGAGTTTCTTGCTGTCATATTTGCTTTAGATAAATTCCGTTCATATTTATTGGGCTCTAAAGTAGTTGTTTTTTCTGACCATACAGCTTTGAGGTACCTCCTAAAGAAGCCAGATGCAAAGCCACGACTTATCCGTTGGATGCTCCTTCTTCAGGAGTTTGACCTTGAGATAAAGGACAAGAAGGGGTCATAGAATTTGGTGGCAGACCACATGAGTAGGCTTACTCACACACAAGAGGGTGACACCTTGGACCAGGTACCACTTCGGGACACTTTCCCCGATAAGCATCTCTATACCATCTCAGGTAAGCATCCTTGGTATGCTGATTTAGTTAATTACATTGTTGGCTCTGAAATCCCTGCAAATTTAAAGAAATATCAAGTACAAAAATTAAAGAGTGAGTCAAGATTTTATGTTTGGGATGATCCATACTTATGGCGCATGTGTAGTGACCAAGTCATTAGGAGGTGTGTTCCTGATCATGAGTTTGAGGCTGTTTTGCATTTCTGTCATACACTTGCTTGTGGTGGACACTTTGGACCCCAACGGATAGCTAGGAAGGTTTTGGACTCTGTATTATATTTTCCTAGATTATTCCATGATGCCCATTTGTTTTGTAAGTCATGCTCTCGTTGCCAACACACTGGGAACATTTCTAGGAGACATGAGATGCCCCAACAACCCATACTATTTTGTGAGATTTTTGATGTATGGGGCATCGACTTTATGAGTCCTTTTCCTAGTTCATTTGGATTTTTGTATATTTTGGTTGCTGTTGATTATGTGAGTAAATGGGTGGAGGCCAAGGCCACCAGGACTGACGATTCTCATGTTGTTGTGGACTTTGTCAAAGCACAGATTTTTTGCAGGTTTGGAGTACCAAAGGCCATCATCAGTGACCAAGGGACACACTTTTTCAATAGGAATTTTGCTTCCCTCCTTCGAAAGTATGGGGTGACACACAAAACATCAACACCATACCACCCCCAAACAAATGGCCAGGCTGAGGTTTCAAATCGTGAGTTGAAACAAATCTTAGAGAAAACCGTGCAGCCAAATAGGAAGGATTGGAGCAAGCGCTTGGATGATGCATTGTGGGATTATAGGACAGCATACAAGACCCTCATTGGTATGTCCCCATTTCGGATTGTTTTTGGGAAAGCGTTTCATCTCCCCGTGGAAGTCGAGCATCGGGCATATTGGGCTATAAAGAAATGCAACATGGATTTGGCCCAAGCTGGAATTCAAAGGAAGTTGCAAATTCAAGATCTTGAGGATATTCAACTGTCATCATATGAGAACTCAAGGCTCTACAAGGAAAGATCAAAAGCAGCTCATGACAAAATGATCCAACAAAGGGAGTTTCATGTTGGAGAGAAAGTCCTTCTCTACAGTTCACGACTGAAGATGATGCCTGGTAAGTTGCGTTCCAGATGGTTAGGTCCTTATGTTGTAACTAATGTTTTTCCTTATGGTGTAGTGGAGATCAAAAAAGAGGACACTGGAAGGAGTTTTACAGTCAATGGGAAACGTTTGAAGAGATACATTGAGGGACTTCCTACTGATGCAGTGGATTTTATCACACTGCATGACCCCATCATCACTTGAGCACATCAGGCTGTTCCTAACCCTTTCACTTTTATATTATTTGTCCTATTTAAAAATTCTGCATTTCATGTGCATATATCATCTCATAGGTTCACATTGAGGACAATTCAATATTTTAAGTGTGGGGGAGGGAACCTTTTAGTTTAGTAATTTCAATTGCTTTCCTGTTCACAAAAAAAAACCAAAAAAAAAATTTGTGTGTTTTTCAAATTTTGTGTGTTTATTTTACAATTTTCTGTGTGTTTTTGAAACTTTTGGGCTGAAATGATTCTCATCACCATTTTTAAATCCATATCAATAAGTGAAACAATTTACCCCTTGAAACTAAGCTTAAATGAATGCTGAAATGACTTTGTTTCAATTTCAAATATTTAGTAATTTCATGAAAAGTACGCTGAATTTTGAATCCCATGCCAATCTCACTGTCTTTATATTTGAAATCACTTTCCTGTGAGGCTTCTAAACCATTATTTTCATATTCTTTACATTCACCTCACTTCTTGAGAGAACCAAACCATGCTTGATTTAACCAGAATTTGATCTATTCCTGTCAAAACTTGAGGGTTTGAGGTATATATGTTTAAATGATTGAGGCATTTGTTTGGTATTAAAGACCTATTTCAAAGAATCCTTTTTTATAATGGCCTACCTTGAATATTTAATCCTTTTAGCCTTTATAAGCCATGCACAGCCTGTTAGGTTAAGCCACATTACAAGCCAATTTTCCCTATCCAACCAACTCTTGAAGTGAAATTTCATAATCTAGTTGGGCTTAAGTGTGGGGGAAGTTGTCTTGGGTTTTGCCACCACATTCTGTGATACATTGGGTGGAAAATTAAATTCTAAAGAGATGTGCTTGCTGCTAAAGAAAGTCATTATATTTAAAGCTGTGCCTTTTCTGGAGCTTTCATGACAAGTGAAGTTGTGCCTTTTCTGAAGCTTCTAATTGAGGTGGAAAGTTGTCTGGAGCTTTCAAGGAAATCATGTTTGAGAAGATTGACATTTTTTATGCTGAAATGATGAATGGTGTAAACCTTTCATGACTTTTCATGATGATGGAGCTTAATTGATACTATGGGGATTGAAGAGAAGACTATATTTAAGTGAAAATTAGATTAATGCAATTTTGCTTCAAAAGAGTCAAGCCCTCCTCATTCAGCCTCAGAGTTTTTCACATCTTAATCCTACCAACCGAAAGCCACAGAACAAACCTGAAAAGTACTCATGATAAACATATGTCCTTGACTCACATCGGGTAGCAATGTAGGAATCTATCAAGCCTATGGTGACCCTTGTATGAGTTTGGATGAGAAAGACATTGCAAAAAAAATTGATATTTGAGTGATGAGAGAAAATTCAAGCGAGGTAAGTGTTTTGTGCATGGGCGGATAAATGAAGTGGAAATATATTGAATGATATAAATGGAGAACTTGAAATAAGGTTTTTTATGAGGCATGATATCTTTTGATTCTTGGTGTGAAATTTATTGATCTTAAGGATATGTGTTTTAAAATTGGTTTTGATTTGATATTGATGTTTACTTGATATGAGGTTTTTCCCAGGTGTGCAAAAGGGTAAGTGTGGGGGAGTTGATAAAACACTATTTTATTGAATATTTTATTGATAATAAATGAAATAATTTCCTCACATTGTTTTAAATATGTTTATTTATAAAATATTTGGGATTTGATCATTCATTTGAAAATTTGGTGAAAATTCCAGTTTTACCCTTAATAGTGCACTGTAGTATTTCAAAGATAAATATATTTATATTTATTATTTGAATTTAAAATTTTTTAAAAGTGTTACTAACTTTATTTTATACAACTTTCATTCAGGACACTAGAGATAAAGAGTGCATTTGGATGGAGTAAATGATCCATTAATCCAATGGTGGGCTGGACTCGGCAGAATGGACATGGGTTCTATATTTGGGCCATATCTTCTACATACGGGCTTGGATTGAGCCCAAATTTTGAGAAAAGCTCGGGGACATGATTTGGAACAAATCATCCTTCTGGAAGGCCGGTCAATTCATGCGGTTTAGAGTCCAAATGGGCGGTGAAAGTTGGAATAAAATATTTGGCCGAGTTTTTCATTTCACACTTAAAAAGTTATGTATCCCTAGCCCTCACAAACTCTATTTAAAGGGGGTTTTAACTCTTTTAGAGGTCTGGTAGAGGCTTTGGAAAGGTGTGGCCAAAATGGTGTCTCTTGGGAGCCCCTCACATCTCTTGGAAGAAGTAATCCTTTGTGCAAACCTCTCTTCCAAAAAGGCTCTCCTCTCTCACCTCTTCTTTGTATTTCTTTTCTTTCATGTTTGTTTCTTGAATTTTTCTTCAAATAATCTTCTGTGTTCATCCCTATTCTTCTTATCTTAATCTTCTTAATTGGTTTGGAATCAAGAGTGGATACAATATTGGGTTCTACCCTTTCAATCCGTTGCTTATGCAAAACGTCTCCACGATGACTACACCACCCATGGAAGAGTAGTTCTTTTTAGTAATCGGTCGACCTCTCACCTTCTTCATTCATTTATTTTGAATCAATGATCTACTGTAATTCACTAAACATGATCCATTAATTGAGTTTTTAATTTAAATGAAACTAATCAAGCAATTTAATAGTTAACACAAAATACGCGAGGTCGGGAATTGTGTGAACTGTGAGAGCGCAACCTTAACCGGTAATTCAAAACCACACGGGATCAATTTGTAGAGTTCAAATATAATCCATAAACTCAATTAATCCTCATTTCTAGAGTGGTTATGTGCCTTAATTTACCACTGACCATAAGCTAATCTTATAACATCAATCAAAGCAGGGTGCTGCGATTGCATGTTCCGAAGTTAGCCTAGGGTTAAATTCACATCATCTTCGTGGTAAAGTTAATTCTCGTAGGGTTCGGGATTTAAAAAATTAAGGGATCATAATTAAGTGAATATTAATTTAAATGATAATTATTAATAAATTATTGAAGAGGTAGAGTTAGATCGATTACGTCTTTTAAATATTGTCTAAACAAACATCTTCTTGTTGTGTCATTCTAATCGAAACTTCATTTCAAAATTAAAAACAAAAAAAAATGCAATCTTCTTCCAGCAAACTTCTTCTAGGTTAATAAACTATAAAAAAAACCACCCCCATCCTTTCAAGTAGTTATTTTATTCTCTTTTATTTTATTTTTAGAATACCTCTAATAAGTTGTTAAATTCACTTCCTCCTTTGAGAGACGATCTTGGTCAGCCACTCTGCTGCACCTAAGTACCCCAAATTATACTAATCATTTGAGGGCGCCCACGACAGCGCTCTATCAGTCGTGGTTTCTAAGCCACTTTTTCTAAGGGTCGTGGTTTCTAAGCCACGTTTCACCGAGGTATGAGGTCTCTAGGGTCCCACTTGTGCTGGAAACCTATATGGATTACCCATGGTTCTCATTTGCAACATGATTCTTGTGATGTAATTTTCATTTCAATTATTTCATACTTGATGTATTATTTGTAAAAACCATATTTTAATCTAAATTAGTTTCCTTTCATTTTGAAACGTTAATGCATGCTTGGATCCTATTTTGAAAATGTAGTGGAAGAGAAATGCTTTACTTGAAAATGAAAACTTGTTTCTTGAATTTGAAAAGAATGAAAAAAATTATTTTATTATGTCCTATTTTCAAACTAGCAATTTTTTGATTTCATATACAAGGCAAGGGCATAGGGCGTTATTGTATTTTGGAATTCCTACTGAGCATCTCGGTGCTCACTCCTACATTTCATTTCATTTTCAGGTTCCTTTAATTTTGGATCGCTCCTGGAACGAGTGTATTTTATGTTCCGTGGTGACCCACAAGGTCACTTGAGGTATATCGCGTTGCTTCATTTATTCCTTTTTATGCTGCCAAGTTGTTCAGTTTATTTTCCTTTATTTGTCTGCTAGTTCAGTTTATGATTATTTATCTTTGTTATGGGCCAAACCATTCCCAACTGGTTTATTTTGATGCCCGACACTAGCTGCCAGCTCGTGGGGATCGAGAACGCCCTTCGGTCCATGTCGCGGACCGGCTCGGGTAATCAGTTCAAGGTCGACCCAGGTTGTTTCATGACAAAATGGTATGAGAGGTGCCCTTGTTATTTGGGGTGTCAAGTAGCTTGGTGATTAGGTGTGTTGGGACTCGAGAGGTAGGTACATGAAGGATGTCATGAACCATTTCCTATCCCGAGACTCGAGTTGCCGAGGGTCGTCTGAGATTTGAGTTTTTCTTTTGCTTGGTCTTTATGGATGAGGGATGACAAAGGAAGTGATCCGGTGTTATGCGATAATCTTTCATGGAGTAGAGACCCATGTATAGCCTGAGTGCACAGTTCAATATACTTTCTGTGGTTGATTCTCGCTTGGAGCATGGCCTGCTAAACCATGTTGTCGGGTTGGCATAGCCACTAGTTCCTTGTTTTTGGAAATTTTAAAGTGAGTTATATTTGACCTTCGTTTTGGTTGGTGTGAGTAGATCTCAAAAATGAAAATGGATTTTTGTGAAAGGGGTTTTCAAAAGGGAATATCGTTTTTAGAGTGTAAAATGGTTTTTGAAATGGAAAATATTTTGGAATTCATAAATGTGTTGCTTCAATGATAAGTGACTTTTTCAAATTGGTTGGAAATTTGTGATTTGTGTTGAATGGTATGTTTTGGAAATGATAAGTGTCTTTAATTGACCATTAGTATTCATAGGATTGATCACATACATTGAGATATGTATGTGGAAAGTGGGGGAAAAATTGGTGACATGAGTGGATTGGTACATGAGCTAACACAAGGGTATATGTATATATGAGACTTCATGGGATACCAATGGTGGATATTTAAGTTATTTTGTTTTCTAAAAAATGGTTTTCAAAAAGGTACTTTAAATGTCTTGAAAAGTGAGTGAGAAATTGTTTAGCATTCTATTTTCATGTTGGGTATTCTTTTTTTGTGGGTTCTTGGTTTTGACATACTGAATTGTGGACGGAATATTGATTTGAGTTTGAGTTTTAGTTTGTGATTAAAGTGTGGAATCTTGATTTATGATGAGTTTGTTTTCTCTTTGTGCCTTTTTTTTAGTACGCCGCCCAAAAAAGTCCCAGAGGGTTCTAGTGAGTCACTTCTAGTTGTTGGTCCTACCCAGACTCTTAGCAGAGTGGTGGAATTGAATTCTTTTTGGTTGTTGTCCATCTTCCATGGGGATCATGATCTATTGAAGGTAGTGGACTGGTTTGGTGAAACCATTGATGTTTTAAGGTTATTGGGAACTTCCAAAGCTATGAGAGTCTATGATGGTTCGGGTTTGTTTGGAGGTTCAACTTTGGATTGATGGGAGAATATGATCACAACATCGTTGCATGATGGGATGTCTTGTAAGGTGTTTAAGACCAATCTCATCCGATGGTTTATACCTGAGGAAGTGAAGGTGAGGAAAGTGGCAGAGCTCGTGAGTGTGCACAAGGCCAATGAGTAGTGAAGGCTTACGTTGGGGATTTCAAGGGGTTGGTTCCCTTTTCTCCATAGGTAGCATCATAGAATCAATTAAAGTTTTATCTTCTGTGGTATCTTCATCCAAGGTTCAAGGACTGATTCTTTTTGTTGTTTGGGATGGTTCCCCATTGGGTGAGGAGAGAGAGCAAGAGGAACCTATCTCAGACATGTTTTCTTGTAAATTCCATATTCTATTAGTTGAGCCCTTATCTTGTTTGCCTCTGGTGTGGCTGCTTTGGGTACTTCAATTCTCCTTGTTGTCATCCTTAGAATACTTTCCATCAGTGTGGTTGTTTGGGAAACTTAGAAAGGTTCTTCTAGTGGCAACATCAGAAAGAGTCTCAACCAGAGGGTGTTAGCTCCTGAAAGTGGGGCAGTAGATTCTTCAAGACATCAGATCTCTATCCACAGGTCTCGGAGTGAATCTTTTCACTCAATCAGGGATCGTTGGGTGTGGGTCACCTTGGTCTAACTTTTGTATTCACTACTAAAATAGGAACAGTTTGAATTCCTCTACTGTAGCTTTCTCATATTTGAATGTTCTGTTTTTCTGTAAGAGGTGCAGAGGTCTCTTTTTCTCGTTGTGGTATTTTTTCTTTGAATACCCCACCTTGGTTGTAAAAAGGTGTGGTGATCTCGTTTTCTTGTAATTATATTAGTCATGCCTCCTCAAATGTGAGCTTTGAAGGTTGTATCTTTATGGTTGTGAGTCTCAAGATGATTGTCTCTCTTGTGTGGCTAGCTCTTTCGGTGACCTGTTCTTGTTTTAGGATGTGATCGTTTTGGAGATACATGTGTCTTGGGAAATAATGAATAGGGGTTTGGTTTTCCATTCGGTTCGGGGTCTTTCATCGAGGACCCCATGTGGTGGGAGTTTGGTTTGTGCAAAGAGTTCATGGGTCGGTTTGTGTTGGGCCTGTATCGGTCCGTGCTAATTGGTTTAAGCTGGTTGGTTCTTAGATGGTGGGGAGACCCACCATGAATCTTTTCGTGCCTTCTTCAAGAGTTGGGTTGTGTGGTATTTTAGTCTGTGTTGGCGGTTTCCTCTTTGGCTCGAGTTAACAGTTTTAGAGTTAGCCCGTGCCCAGAGTCCCAATGTTGGTTGTGCTAGTCGAGTTCTTATGGTGGGGAGAACCCTCCTCATTTCTTGACTTCTCTTATCATTATGGTTTCCCATAGAGCTGTTCAGGTGTGACTCATGGAGTAAAAATTCTCACCGAGTTCATGATTTTGTTGGCCTCATTCATTTTCGAACTCCAGTTTGATTCCTCGGTTGGCTGGGTGACTTTCTGGGGGCAAAAAGTTTTTTGTGGTGGGGAGAATTTTCATGCCCCGAACTGGTATCTTGTGGCCACGGTTATTTTTTTTTATTTATATTTGAGTATCTTGGTTTCTTAAAGGTTAAGAAAAATTATTTAATTAAAATAAAAATAAAGTAAAATAAAATAAATGGAAAACAATTTGATAATAATATTATTATTATTATGCTCAATTATAATATTATTATTAAGTTTATTATTATTATTTATTAATGTTTTATTTGTTTTTTATCTTTTATTTTCTATTTTATTTATTTATTATTTTTTTCTTTTTTTTCTTATTCCCCTCTTTTACCTCTTTCTCCCCCTTTCCCCTTCCTCTTGCGTGACGCCGACCCCCCCCCCCCCCCTTTCCCCTTCCTATTGTGTGACGCCAACCCCCCCCCCTCCTCCCGGACCTCTGACTGAGTGCCCCTCTCCATGGCGCACCTCCCTCTCCCATCATCATGTCACAGCAACCCCGACCCCCTCTCCCATCTCCCCTTCGAACCCGGACAACGCAACCTCTTTGGTCGAACCCCCTGGAGGTGTGCCCCCCCCCCCCCCCCCGTAGTGTGCACCCCATATCCTCTGGATTTCCTCTTCAGTCTGGCAAGGTATGGTCCCTACATCCCTTCTCCACCCTTTCTTTGATAAATTCATCGTTTCCCAACACTCAATTTGAGTCTGGAAAAATCCTAGGGTTGGGCTAATTCGATTTTTTGTTGGTTTCTTCCATTTTTAAGGTATGCAGAATGCCTCTCAGGTCAACTTCGTGCGTATTCCAGCATATGCCACCATATGCGAAGAGGGTTGGCTCATCCCGGCTTATCTTTGCTGCTTAGGGTGAGTGTTTTATTTTCTTTTGTTTTGTTTCACGCCTTCTTTTAGGGTTCCTAGTATTGTTGTAAAATGTTGATGGATTCTTGTGGTGCTTCACTGACATGTATAGGTACGTGTATATATATATATGTGACTTCCTTGTACATTTTCCCTCGTGGCACGAGGAAATTGTATAATGGATTAAGTGTGTATATATATATATAAATGCATGTGTGCGTAAGTGTGGGGCGGTCTTCGTCAAGGGTTTCAAGTGTTGAAGTGCTCTGGATAGGTCTTCTCCTACTTGGGGTAGGTGCCTATTCACTTTGTTTCCTATGTAATTTTGATATGATTGTGTTTTTTTTTTCTTTTGATTCAAGTATAAATGTATTTGTTAGCGTTGTGTTGATTTGAACCCATTTTAGTATTCCTTGACTTTGGCACAAATGGTTGGTTTCGTGAGTCCTCGTTTTATGATTTAATTTGGAATATTTAGTTTTGTTAGACTTTCCATGAAATGAATTTGAGTCCTTTTAATGGTTTTAAAGTGGGGCAATGGGTCTTGGCAAGTTTATTTTTCATTGGGTGAAAATGAAGTCTTAAAAAGGAAATTTTGTTTTAAATTGAGGTGTGACCTCAAATGATTTGAAATGGGGTTTTCACTTTTATTTGAAATGGTGGATTGCTTTTCACAATGGAACTTGGTTTTGAAATGGGGTTTTATCCATACTTTATGTTTGATAAAAATGCCAATAAATGTTTTCATTATGAAATGCACTTGATTATTGGACTTTAGGCCAAATGGGTTTTAGTGTGGGTTGTCTTTGTGTTCGATGAGTTTCCTTAATTTAAAAAGGTTGTTTTCTTTTATAAAGTGGGAATGGAGTTTCCCTAGATTTATGTGGGTACGCTTGAATTTGCTTATTCCTTCCTTTGGAATTGTGTTTGAAATTTCAGATTTGTTTAGAAATGGATTTTCAAATGTTTATGAAATGAGTGAAGGCCCCATTGGCACTTGTGATGTGATATTGGTTTTCCCTTATTGAACCCCCTTGTTGAATATGATGTTTATATTGTTTATGTGATTGATTCTTGTGCCATTGATCTCTTCTTATTGTGCTTTGTGGTGTAGTGTGTTGAACTTTGCTTCGTAGTTTGGAGTCGCCAGGTCCAAGGCGACTCACCTTCATGTGCATAGGTAAGTATATATATGTGTGTGTGTGGGTTCCTTCGTTACATTTATAGTCATCCATGGAAATGAATATACATGTATGGGGCAAGTTGTTCCCATGTACATATATGAAAATGCATACGTAGGTGAGTGGATACTAGTACATGCGTATAAGTATATGTGTAAGCATCCCCTTGCACATGTTCCTGGGCATGCAAACATGTGAATAGGGGCTAGGTGTCCTTATATGTATGTGAAAGTGCATATGATTAGTGGCAGAGCAACAACTTTTAGTTAGAAAGTTCCAAGAGTCAAAGTGGACGGCTTGGCTCCACCCTGAGGTAGGTCCCCTATGCCTATGCCTTTAATTTGAATTTCATAATTGCTTTCTTGTTTTAAAAATATGTTTTACATTTATGCTATATACACATGCTATGAAATTTGGTTGGGGTTTCTTTAAATGATTATGCCATTGTTTTGGAAATTGAAAGGTATTTCTACTGCCATTGGTCTTAAGTTATTTTTTTTTTGAAAATTGATTTCCTAAGTGGTTTTTAATTTGTAATGAGTATTTCCAAATGTGTTTGGATTTTTGGCCGGTTAGTTGTAAAAAGTGTTCCCTTTATGTAATTAAAACTGTTTGGAACTTTAAGAATGTTTTATGAAAAAGAAAAACCTCTCTTAAGGAACGTCCCCTTGGTTTTAGAAAATGATTTTTATGTTGAATGTGTTATTATGTGCCTAATTTGATACTTATGCATTGTGTGACGTGAAAGATGGGGAATGCGCTTAAGGAGGGAGAGAGATGGTGATAGGATGAATGGGTTTTAGATAAATAAAGTTTTATGTACATATATGTTTTCTTGATAAAGAAAACTCACCACCACTTGAAATAGAGCACAATGGGAAACCTGGGTATCTAGGTGGGTGACCAAGACTAGTACGCTAGATGACACGGCATGGGTTTTTCCCGGTTCATCTAGCAGGATTGACACAACAACACTAACTAAACATATGAATTACTAAGATTCATGGTTTCTAAGCCACAGTTACTGAGGGTCATGGTTTCTAATTTGTGTTTTCTGAGGATCGTGGTTTCTAAGCCATGTTTCACCGAGGTACGAGGTCTCTAGGGTCCCACTTGTGCTCACTACCTATAGGGATTACCCATGGTGCTCATTTGCGACATGATTCTTGTGATGTAATTTTCATCTTAGTTATTTCATACTTGATTTATTATTTGTGAAAACCATATTTTAATCTAAATTAGTTTCCTTTCATTTTGAAACGTTAATGCATGCTTGGATCATATTTTAAAAATGTAGTGGAAAATAAATGCTTTACTTGAAAATGAAAACTTTTTACTTGAATTTAAAAAGAATTAAAAACATTATTTTATTATGTCCTATTTTCAAACTAGCATGTTTTGGATTTCATATAAAAGGAAAAGGCATATGGAGTTGTTGTATCTTGGCATTCCTACTGAGCATCTTGGTGCTCACTCCTACATTTCATTTCAGTTTCGGGTTCGTTTAATTTTGGATCGCTCTTGTAATGAGTGTAGTTTTTGTTTCATGGTGACCCACGAGGTCACTGGAGGTAATTCACGTTGCTTCATTTATTCCTTTTTCTGCTGCTAAGTTGTTTGGTTTATTTTCCTTTATTTGTCTGCTAAATCAGTTTATGATTATTTATCTTTTTTATGGGACAAATCATTCCCAACTGGTTTATTTTCATGCCCAGCACTAGTTTCCAGCCCGTGGGGATCGGGAATGCCCTTCGGGCCATGTCGTGGACCGGATCAGGTAACCGGTTCAGGGTCGACTCGGGTTGGTTCGTGACAAAATGGTATCATAGGTGCCCTTGTTATTTGGGGTGTCAAGTATCTTGGGGATTAGGTGTGTCAGGACTCGAGAGGTAGGTGCGGGAAGGATGTCATGAACCCTTGCCCGTCAAGAGACTCAAGTTTCCAGGGGTAGTATGAGATTTGAGTTTTTCTTTTGCTTGGTCTATGTGGATGAGGGATGAAAAAGGAAGTGATCTGGTGTTATACGACAAGCTTGCATGGAGTAGCGACCCATGTACAGTTCGAGTGCATGGTTCAAGATACTTCATGTGGTTGATGCTCGCTTGGAGCATGGCCTGCTAAGCCATGTTGTCGGGTTGGCATAGCCACTAGTTCCTTGATTTTGGAAATTTTGCTGTGAGTTATGTTTGACCTTCATTTTGGTTGGCGTGAGTAGATCTCAAAAATGAAAATGGATTTTTGTGAAAGGGTTTTTCAAAAGGGAATATGGTTTTTGGAGTGGAAAATGGTTTTCGAAATGGAAAACGTTTTGGAATTTTTAAATGTGTTGCTTTAATGATAAGTGACTTTTTCAAATTGGTTGGGAATTTGTGATTTGTGATGAATGGTATGTTTTGGAAATGATAAGTGTCTTGAATTGACCATTAGTATTCATATGAGTGATCACATACGTTGAGGTATGTATGTGGAAAGTGGGAAAAAAATTGGTGACATGATTGGATTGGTACATGAGCTAGCACAAGGGTATATGTATATGTGAGACTTCATGGGATACCAATGGTGGATATTTAAGTTGTTTTATTTGCTGAAAAATAATGGTTTTCAAAAAGGTAATTTAAATGTCTTGAAAAGTGAGTGAGCAATTGTTTAGCATTCTATTTTCATGTTGGGTATTCCTTTTTTGTGGGTTCTTGGTTTTGACATACTGAATTGTGGATGGAATATTTATTTGAGTTTGAGTTTTAGTTTGTGATTGAAGTGTGTAATCTTGATTTATGATGAGTTTTTTTTTGGATTTGTGCCTCTTTTTTTTAGTATACCTCCCAGAAAAGTCCCATAGGGTTCTAGTGAGTCACTTCTAGTTGTTGGTCCTACCCAAACTCTTAGCAGAGTGGTGGAATTGAATTCCTTTTGTTTTGTGTCCATCTTACATGGTTATCGTGATCTATTGAAGGTATTGGACTGGTTTGGTGAAACCGTTGATGTTTTCTGGTTATTGGGAACTCCCAAAGCTATGAGAGTTTGTGCTGGTTCGGGTTTGTTTGGAGGTTCAACTTTGGATTGATGGGAGAATATGATCATGACATCGTTTCATGATGGGATGTCATGGAATTTGTTTAATACCACTCTCGTCCGATGGTTTATACCTAAGGAAGTGAAGGTGAGGAAAGTGGCAGAGCTCGTGAGTGTCCATAAGGCCAACAAGCAGTGAAGGCTTACATTGGGAATCTCAAGGGGTTGTTCCCTTTTCTCTGTAGGTATCATCGTAGAATAAATTAAATTTTATCTTGTGTGGGGTCTTCGTCCAGGGTTCAAGGGCCGATTATTTTTTGTGTTTGGGATGGTTCCCCATTCGGTGAGGAGAGAGAACCATAGGAACCTGTCTCAGACACGTTTTCTTGTCAATTACATCTTCTATTAGTTGATCCCTTCTCTTGTTTGTCTCTGGTGTGGCCGGTTTGGGTACTTTAAGTCTCCTTTTTGTCATCCTTCAAAGACTTTCCATCAGTGTGGCCGTTTGGGAAACTTAGAGAGGTTTTTCTAGCAGCAATGTCAGAAAGAGTCTCAACCGGAGGGTGTTAGCTCCTTACTGCGGGGCAGAAGATGGTTTAAGACATTAGAGCTCTAGCCACAAGTCTCTGAGTGAATCTTTTCATGCTGTCAGGAATCATTGGGTGTGGGGAACCTTGGTCTAACTTTTGTATTCATTACTAAAATAGGGACAGTTTTAATTCCTCTGTTGTAGCTTCATCATCTTTGAAGGTTCTGTTTTTCTGTAAGAGGCACAGAGGTCTCTTTTTCTCGTTGTGGTATTTTTTCTTTGAATACCCCACCTTGGCTGCAAAAAGGTGTGTTGATCTTGTTTTATTGTAATTCTAGTAGTTGTGCCTCCTCAAATGTGAGCTTTGAAGGTAGTCTCTTTATGGTTGTGAGTCTCAAGATGATTGTCTCTCTTGTGTGGCTAGCTCTTTAGGTGACTCATTCTTGTTTTAGGATGTGATTTGTTTGGATACACATGTGTCTTGGTAAATAATGAATAGGGGTTTGGTCCACCATTCATTTCGGGGTCTTTCATCGAGTACCCCATGTGGTGGGAGTTTGGTTTGTGCAAAGAGTTCGTGGGTCGGTTTGTGTTGGGCCCATATCAGTTCGTGCTAATTGATTTAAGTTGGTTGGTTCTTATATGGTGGGGAGTCCCACCATGAATCTTGTTGTGCCTTATTTTAGAGTTGACTTGTGTGGGATTTTAGTCTGTGTTGGTGGTTTCCTCTTTGGCTCGAGTTAACAGTTATAGAGTTAGCCCATGCTGAGAGTCTCAATGTTGGTTGTTCTAGTCGGATTCTTGTGGTGGGGAGAACCCTCCTCATTTCTTGACTTCTCTTACCATTGTGGTTTCCCATAGAGTTGGTCAGGTGTGACTCGTGGAGTGAAAATTCACACCGATTTTGTGATTTTGTTGGCCTCATTCAGTTTCGAACTCCAGTTTGATTCCTCGATTGGTTGGGTGACTTTCTGGGAGTAGAAAGTTTTTGTGGTGGAGAGAATTGTCAAACCCCAACCCGGTATCTTGTGGCCATAGTTATTTTTTTTATTTATATTTGAGTCTCTTGGTTTCTTAAAGGTTAAAAAAATTATTTAATTAAAATCAAAATTAAATAAAATAAAATAAATGGAAAATAATTTGATATTATTATTATTATTATAGTTAATTATAATATTATTATTAAGTTTATTATTATTATTTATTAAAGTTTTATTTGTTTTTTATCTTTTATTTTCTATTTCATTTATTTATTTATTTATTATTATTATTGTTATTTTCTTTTTTTTCTTATTCCCCTCTTTTCCCTCTTTCTCCCCATTTCCCTTTCCTCTTGCGCGACGCCGATGCCCCCCCCCCTTTCCCCTTCCTGTTGAGCGACGCCAACCCCCCTATCTTCTCAGACCTCTAGCCGAGCACCCCTCTCCATGATGCACCTCCCTCTCCCAACAACACGTCGCAGCAATCGCGACCCCCTCTCCCAGCTCCCCTTCGAACCCGAATGACACAACCTCTTTGGCCAAACCCCCTGGAGGTGCACCCCCCCATAGTGCCCACCCCATATCCTCTAGATTTCCTCTTCATTCCGGCAAGGTATGGTCCCTACATCCCTTCTCCACCCTTTCTTTGATAAATTTATCTTTTCCCAACACTCAATTTGAGTCCGGTAAAATCCTAGGGTTGGGATAATTTGATTTTTAGTTGGATTCTTCTATTGTTAGGGTATGCAGAATGCCTCTTGGGTCAACTTTGTGTGTATTCCAGCATCTGCCGCCATATGCGAAGAGGGTTGGCTCATCCCGTCTTTTCACCACCGCTTTGGGTGAGTGTTTTATTTTTCACTGTTGTGTTTCACGCCTTATTTTAGGGTTCCTAGTATTGTTGTAGAATGTTGATGGCTTCCTGTGGTGTTGCACTCACATGTATAGGTACGTGTGTATATGTATATATGCCTTCCTTGCACATTTTTCCTCATGGTGTGGGGAAAATGTATAATGGATTAAGGGTGTATATATATATATAAGAATGCATGTGTGCTCAAGTGCGGGGCGGTCTTCGTTGAGGGTTTCAAGTACCAAAGTGCTCTATCTAGGTCTTCTCCTCCTTGGGGTAGGTGCCTATGCACTTTGTTTCCTATGGAATTTTGATATGCTTGTGATTTTTTTCCCTTTTGATGCAAGTATAAATGTATTTGTTATCCTTGTGTTGATTTGAACCCATTTTAGTATTCCTTGGCTTTGGCACAAATGTTTGGTTTCACGAGTCCTCATTTTATGATTTAATTTGGAATATTTAGTTGTGTTAGGATTTCCATGAAATGAATTTGAGTCCTTTTAATGGTTTTAAAGTGGGGCAATGTGTCTTGGCCGGTTTGGTTTTCATTGGGTGAAAATGAAGTCTTAAAAATTAAATTTTGTTTTAAATTGAGGTGTGACCTCAAATGATTTGAAATGGGGTTTTCACTTTTATTTGAAATGGTGGATTTCTTTGCACAATGGAACTTGGTTTTAAAATGAAATTTTATCCATTCTTTATGTTTGATAAAAATGCCAATAAATGTTTTCATTGTGAAATGCACTTGTTTATTAGACTTTAGGCCAAATGGGTTTTAGTGTGGGTTGTCTTTGTGTTCGATGATTTTCCTTAATTTAAAAAGGGTGTTTGGTTTTATAAAATGGGAATTAAGTTTCCCTGGATTTATGTGGGTATGCTTGAATTTTCTTATGACTTCCTTCAGAATTGTGTTTGAAATTTCAGATTTGTTTAGAAATGGATTTTCAAATGTTTATGAAATGAGTGAAGGCCCGGTTAGCACTTGTGATGTGATATTGGTTTTCCCTTATTGAACCCCCTTGTTGCATATGATGTTTATGTTTTTTATGTGATTGATGCTTGTGCTATTGATCTCTTATTATTGTGCTTTTTTGGTGTAGTGTGTTGAATTCTGCTTCATGGTTTGGAGTCACTGGGTCCAAGGCGACTCACCTACGTGTGCATAGATAAGTATATATATGTGTGTGTGTGGGTTCCCCCGTTACATGTATAGTCATCCATGGCAGTGAATATACATGTATGGGGCTAGGTGTGCCCGTGTATATATATAAAAATGCATATATAGGTGAGTGACGACTAGTATATGCATATAAGCATATGTGTAAGGATCCCCTTGCACATGTTCCCGGCCATGTAGACATGTGCATAGGGGCTAGGTGTCCTTATATGTATGTGAAAGTGCATATGCTTAATGGGGGAGCAACAAATTTTAGTTAGAAAGCGCCAAGAGCTGAAGTGGACGGCTTGGCTCCACCCTGAGGTAGGTCCCCTATGCCTATACCTTTAATTTGAATTTCATAATTTCTTGCTTGTTTTAAAAATATGTTTTACATTTACGCTATATACACATGCTATGAAATTTGGTTACGGTTGCATGAAATGATTATGCCATTGTTTTGGAAATTGAAATGTATTTCTACCGCCATTGGTCTTAAGTTATTTTTTTTGAAAATTGATTTCCTAAGTGGTTTTGAATTTGTAATGAGTATTTCCAAATGTGTTTGGCCTTTTGGCCGGTTAGTTGTAAAAATTGTTCCCTTTATGTAATTAAGCTCGTTTGTCACTTTAAGAATGTTTTATGAAAAATAAAAACCTCTCTTGAGGCACGCCCCCTTGGTTTTAGAAAATGATTTTTATGTTGAATGTGTTATTATGTGCCTAATTTGATGCTTATGCATTGTGTGACGTGAAATAGGGGGAATGAACTTAAGGAGGGAGAGCGGTGGTGATACCAGAAAGGCTCAGCCAGGGACAAAGTCCCTGACCATTTATTAAATAAAGTAAAAAGTACAGCAAACAAGCAGTAAAATTAAAACAAGCTAGGAACCATACCCGCCATCATACCCATCACCATCTCCATAATCAAACGCCTCATCTGCAGTAGTCGACTCCCATTCCGAGCTTTCATATTGCTTCATCAGCTTCACATACTTCCGTCTGAGATTCATCTTCTCCAATTGCACAAAAGCATCAGAAGAAGTCATTACCTTACCATTGCTCAAAGAAGCTCTAGTGGACATCGGCCTTGGCAAAGAAGAATAATCTTTCCGTTGTCTTCTTTTTGGAGGGGCGGTAGAGTTACCCGCACCTTCTGCCATCACCTTCTTCCCATGTTGGACAACATCACTAAAAGATGTACGGACATTGCCATCCACCTCCTTCTCACTATCAGAAATATCCCCCCATTTCTCAGGTAAGCACACCATCCGAGGACAGAAAATGATTTTTATGTTGAATGTGTTATTATGTGCCTAATTTGATGCTTATGCATTGTGTGACGTGAAAGAGGGGGAATGAACTTAAGGAGGGAGAGCGGTGGTGATAGGTTGAATGGTTTTTAGATAAATAAAGTGTTATGTACATATATGTTTGCTTGATAAAGAAAACTCACCACCACTTGAAATAGAGCACAATGGGAAACCTGGGTATCTAGGTGGGTGACCAAGACTAGTATGCTAGATGACACAGCAGGGGCTTGTCCCGGTTCATCTAGCAGGATTCACTACTACAAAAACAGGAAAGGGTAGCGCCACCTTATATCAGTGCTAAGAAAAAACCGCTGATAAAGAAACCCTTTATCAGCGTTTTTCTAGCGCTGATAGAGGGACTCTTTATCAGTGCTAGAAAAGAGCTGATAAATAAGCCATGTATCAGCACTAGAAAAGCGCTGATAAAATCGTAGTCTATTTTTTTATAAAGTCGGTCACACAGTGCCCTCTTTTCATCGCGACCTAAAGCTCACGCGGTACTGGAACCCTGTGACTCCCCTCCGCTGCTCGCTGAGCTTCACGTTGCCGGACCTCTGCCGCCCTCGAGCTTCTTGTTGTCGGACCTCCGCCGCCCGCTGAGCTTCATGTTGTCATACCTCCGCCGCCCTCAAGCTTCGCTTTTCCGGACCTCCGCCGCCCATTGAGCTTTGTGTTTCTGGACCTCCGTCGCCCTCGAGCTTCGTGTTGTCGGTCTTCCGTCGCCCGCTGAGCTTCGCATGCCGGACCTCCGCCGCCCTTTGAGTTTCGCTTTGCATGGTCTGAAAAATCTATGAACCCCCTTTTAGTGTCTTATCATAGGATGAATGGTTTATTTTGATTTTTGGATTTTACTATTGATTATTGTGATGAATACTTTGCTTTATGTTTGATAGTTGGTACATGGGAGACCTTAGATTTGTGAGTAATCAAATGGGTTCTACTCTAGTTAGCCTTGAGGTGATCACTTGAGTCTATTTTTGATGTCCCCAAGAGGCCTCGTTTATATTGATTGTCTGGTCACATAACTAGGTGGTGTTCTGTGAGTGAGTAAATTTCTATTAGAACCTATAGGTCAGATATCATCCTATGTTTCTCCAATTAAAATTAGTTTCTTTCCCATAATTATTTTAATGGATTATTTTGTGATTATGAGTTACTCCCATTGATTACCTTTATTATTTACTTTTTCTACAGTTTAGTTTTTATCTAACCTTGATTATTTATTTTTTCTTTTATCATTACTCCATTATTCTAGGATTTTCTATTAGTATTGTTTTTTTACATCAAATTTTAGTTTTATTTTTATTATATACAATTGACATTAGTTAAATTCCATCATGACATTAAAAGGTTTATTATTATTTTGTTTATCTGTTTCAACCTTTACCTTCCAGTTGTATGATTTATTTTTTCTGCTATTACCATTTCTCTGATATTTATTATTATTGTTTATTAAAACTATATTGTCACTCTATACTAGGAGGGTATAGTCTCAACATTAAATTCTTTACACCCTAGATGATATTTGGAAGCCTATGGCATACTGAGAGGCCCACTTGAGGACTAGTAACCAACCTAAGTTGTCTATGTGAGAGATTATCTAATCAGGGGACATTGTGAAGTGGTATTAGAGGATTGGGTTATTTTTCTTTTCTAAGGATATTATGATGTGTTGGGACTTGGTAATGAGCTTGTTCATGGGAGTAGCTAACCCACATGTGGAGGAAAATTTAAGTACCTAAGGATGGGATTATTTTTCATGATGTTTCCTTGTTAAGGTTGATGTTATTTTACCTTTGGTGATTGACATGTTGTGTGATGTTATTATTTCTTGATATTTATACTCATGTCCTGGTATGGTGTGATATGAGTATGAATGCATCATGATAGAAAAATAGGGGTATATCAGACATGAATTTTTCATGATAGGCACATGTTTATTTCACTAGATTCCTCCTAGGTATCATCGATTCCCTTAGATCCAACACCATGTCACCATAAAGTAAGGAATGATGGATAAACTTTTTCTTTAAGGACAACACCACCCGGTTCTGATGCATTTCTAGGTCATCCAATGCTTGAACCCTATTTTCTTCAAGGGGTTCCCCCCTTCTTTCCTTCATGCTATCTAAGTGACTTTGTCTGGCAGTGCACATGTATGGAATGATGCCCAGACCACCAAGCTTTCTAGCCTTTCCACCCCTACCTCCATCTATGTCCTTCTCCCTCACTGAGGATACCGACTGCTTCTCTATAGTGGCCAGGACCCTTCCTAGCAGTGTTTGTTTTGTCTCCCTTGGATCTGAGCCTGTCATCCAGCTCCAAATACTTATTGATCCAGAGAGAACTCCCTCACCATCCCCCAAGTTTCATTACCCATCCTTCCCCTACCCCTTTGGATCCTCATCTCCCACTCATATGAATCTTACCAACCAGAAGGGATTATGAACATGTTCAAAATAAAGGGACCTCAATGAGAGATCATCCTCCCACTTCAATAAGGCTACTAGCTCTAGATCCAATGCCAGAGCCATGTCCTACCCATCATTATTATCTTCATATGTAATGCTCATGGTCTTAGTGCCCATGTTAAATCAGACTTCCTCACTATATAAATCAAAAATCATAATGTCATTGTTGTTGTTGTCAAATAACACAAAAAAAACCCTATAATAATCATAGAATTATCCTGGAAGATTAAGTTGTATGGATTTCTACACTCTGACCCCTCCAATAGACACAAATGGGTATTTTGGCGCAACAAATATGTTTTTGAGACTGTTCAAGATTGCAATCAATTCATCACTACCAAGGTGCGTGTTTGCCCCTTCCTCCTCAGGAACCTTCACCACCTAGGACTACTGTCGCATATGGGCTCCTTCAGAGTATTCTGATATATGGAATGATACCTTGGGTTTATTGGATTATTAACACCAGTTTGAGATTTATGTGTGACTATATAATTATTATATTTTCTTATTATTTCTTACACACCACCACTTGAGTCGAGTAACCTGATTGAAATCTGTATTGGTACTTTGGTTCTGATGTGTATATGGTTTTTTATGTGTTTGTGACATGTGTATGTGTGGATATATGGGTATTTAGGAATGATGATATTGAATGTAGGGCAGAGACCTAGGAGTGGTAGATGTATCATTCTTGATTATTCTTGTGTTTGGTCTGGGGTGATTTGAGGAAACTATAATGAATCTAAAGTAATTATATTTAATGAAGATGAATAAATACTAATGGTTAGGCTCTATTAATCTCTATTTTTATAAGGAAGTGGTTCTCTTATAATGTATTTGGAAGTATTTTTTTGTGTACTTGAACCATAAATACTAATATTTGAGATTCAAATAGGATGAAGATGAATAAAGATTGGATGGATGCTAATCATTTGACAATAGAGTACGAGAATGGAGTGAAAGAGTTTATCAAGTTTGCAAAGGATCGCGCAAAGGATCCTTCTCAAATCCTTTGTCCGTGTTTACGTTGTTGTTATTCTAGACTACTTACTCCATAGGAGTTGGAAGAACATTTGATATGTCACGGAATAGATCAGAGTTATAAATGTTGGAATAAACACGAAGAAAAGGAGAATGTAGCTACTGGCTAGGATAAAACTGCGTTTTATGGATCATCAGATATGAATAAAAATATGGATAATGAAGAAGATAGTATGGAGGATGTGATTACAGATGTCAATGATGATGAAGATCGTATTGAGGAAATGACAAAGACAATTGAAGATGAACTTCGTGATTTCCCAAAATTGTTTGAGAAATTAAAGAGTTGTGCAAAGACGCCATTGTATGTTGGTTGCACTAAGTATATAACATTGTCAGTTGTATTGAAGTTGTATAAATTGAAAGCAGGAAACGGATGGAGTGATTTCAGTTTTACGGAACTACTTACTCTCTTGAATGACATGCTCCCAGAAGATAATGAGCTCCCAAGCCGAACATATGAAGCTAGACGAATGCTACGCTCGATGGGTATGATTTCTGAAAGAATACATGCCTGCCCGAAAGACTGTATATTGTTTCGCAAGGAGAAAAAATCACTTACAGAATGCCCAAAGTGTGGTGCTTCTTAATACAAGAAAGATAAATCCAGTCCTACGAAAGTTGTATGGTACTTTCCAATCATTCCAAGGTTTAGCCGTCTATATGAAAGTGAAGAAACTGCAAGACAATTGTCATGGCATGCAGATAAAAGAAATAAATATGGGAAATTACGTCATCCGGCCGACTCTCCTCAATGGAAGAAAATTGATCATGAGTATCCTGAATTTGGAAAAGAGCCGAGAAACCTTCGTCTTGCGTTATCTACATATGGAGTGAATCCTTTTGGTTTTCAAACCAGCACTCATAGTACATGGCCTGTTATGTTGGTAAATTATAACTTGCCACCCTGGTTATGCATGAAGCAGAAATTCATCATGTTATCTATGCTTATATCAGGACTAAAACAACCAGGTAACGATATTGATGTTTATCTGGCTCCTTTGATCGAGGATTTGAAGTTATTGTGGGATTCAGGTGTTATGTTGTATGATGCTTATAAAATTGAATACTTCACATTGAGAGCGATGTTGTATGGGACAATAAATGATTTCTCTGCTTATGGAAATTTGTCGGGCTATAGCATTAAATGAACTCAAGGGTGTCCCGTGTGTGAAGAAGATACAGAATCAATTATGTTGAAACATTCATCGAAATCTGTGTTTCTAGGACATCGTAGATTTCTACCTCATCAGCATAAGTATCGATTTTGGACGACATCATTCAATGGAATTTCAGAACAATGCACTGCACCATCTCCACTAACAGGTGATCAGCTATTTGAGAAAGTAAAAGATCTGAACACTGTTTTTGGTAAACCATTTTAGAAAAACCTTATGAAAATCGGTTGGAAAATGAGATCAGTTTTTTTTAATTACCATACTGGAATTGTTTGTATGTCAGACATTTTCTTGATGTGATGCATATGGAAAAAATGTATGTGACAGTGTTATCAGAACGTTTCTAAATTCCCCTGGAAAAAAAAGATGGAATTAAGGCAAGGTTGGACATGGTTGACATGGGAATACGAGAAGAGTTGGTTCCCGTGAAGGGTGAAAATCGAATGTTTCTTCCTCCAGCTGCTTATAATCTTTCTAGGGAGGAGAGATATCAGTTTTTCAACTTCTTCAATGATGTAAAGGTTCCAGAGGGGTATTCATCAAATATCAAGAACATTGTGTCAATGAATGATTTGAAGTTAAAAGGTTTGAAATCACATGATTGTCATGTTTTGATGAAAGATCTAATTCCTATATCTTTATGTTGCATTTTTTCCAAGAATGTTCGCCATACGTTAACCAAACTTTGTTTCTTTTTCAAAGCTATATGTAGCAAAGTTTTAGACCCGACGAAATTCCCAGCTATGGAAAAAGAAATTGTCATCATATTATGTGAATTAGAAATGTTCTTCCCGCCAAAATTCTTTGATATGATAGTTCATTTGATGATTCACTTGGTGAGAGAGATTCGACTTTGTGGTCATGTGCACAATAGATGGATGTATCCTGTTGAACGGTATATGAAGATTTTGAAAGGGTATGTCAAAAATCGAATTCGGCCAGAGGGTTGTATAGTGGAGCGATATATTATTAAGGAAGCCATTGAATTTTGTACCGAATACCTATCTGATGTGGAAAGAATTGGTCTCCCGAAATCTCATCACACTGGACGCATTGAGGGTGAGAGAATTTCTGGAAGAGAAGTTGTGACAATCAGTATTACAGATTAGGAGCAGGCCCATCTTTATGTTTTGTATAACAGTTGGGAGGTTTCTCCATATATTGAAACTCCCAAAGAAATTCTTAGGCAGTTGAATCCATCAAGGGCTAAAAAATGGTTATCAAATACACATAATCACCAGTTTATAGGATGGTTTCAGGACCATATTTTTAAGCAGTTGGATGAAAATCCGAATTCAATTTTAGAACGACTTCGATGGCTAGCCGCTGGACCAAGTGTGTATGTATTATCTTATAGTGTTTATGTAATTAATGGTTATACATTCTATATAGATAAACATGATGAAGATAGTACCATGAAAAATAGTAGAGTTACACTAGTGGCTGAAGCAATGCATGTTTTTGGTAGTAAGGACAAAAATCCAATTTATGCAAATATTTCATACTTTGGCATTATCAAACTAATATGGTAGTTGGATTATATGACATTCTAATTGTTGATTTTTCAATTCAAATGGGTTGATAACAACAGTGGTGTTAAAATAGATGAATGGGGATTTGTGAAAGTTGGTTTTAGTAAAGAAGGGTATAAAGACTTAAAGTTTATAATGGCATCACAAGCGGTACAAGTTTTTTATGTTCTAGATCCCGCAAACCGAAAGTGATCGATTGTTCTATTATCATCCAAAACTACTGAAGGTTCTGATGAAAATTCAGTTGAGGACGATCCTTTCAGTGGTATGTCGCAATCATTTCGGAGCGGTCCCAATGTAGATGATGTTTTTTATGTTAGAGGAGACCACAATGAAGGGATTTGGATAATCGATAGACGTGTCAAATCCCTTCAACATTTGAAAAAAAGAAAGAGAGTTCAATAAAGAGGTTATATTTTGTTTGTAATATAGATCTTGTTATCTCATGTTATTATCTTATCATTACTGAATTTATGTAATCTAAATTAACTGTTCAACCACTTTTGAAGATAATGGCTTCTGTACATTCTGGTGCTCCTAACCTTGAGGTTGAACAAGTCTCTCAAGTTGCTGCTGTTGCGGCTGCTGCTACTCCTGCAGCTGCTTCTGCTCCTGCTACTGCTCTTGTTGCGGCTCCTATTGTTCCTGTTGCTCGTGCAGCTACTGCAGCTCCTACTGCGGATCCTATTGCTCCTGCTGCTCCTCCTGCTGCAGCTCCTGCTGCTCTTGTTGCTCCTGCTGCGGCTGTTGCTGCTCCTGCTGTTGCGGCTCCTACTGCTCCTAGTGTTGAGGTCCAATAACCATCAGCATATGTTGTTGATACCATTTCATATGAACATATAGATGATGTTGATATCTATGAAATGGTCGAGAATGAAGGACCGACGTTGCAGAAAACACAGGTGCGTCATAGTTTGACAGTGTTAGCCAAAGTTCTTAAGGCGAAAAGCAAAGGCATCAAATTTGAAGTCAGATGGAATGCATGAGGCCAACATGTGAATCCCAACAAGGATATGTTTAACAGCTACATTGGAGTTGTCACTCGGAAACGCGTGCTGATTGGCATAGATTCATGGCACCATGTTGTGTCCAGGTTGAAGGTTGTGATCTGGGAAGAAATTACGGTAACATTATGAATTTATTTCTTTAATTTACTAGCAAATAAAATAATGAAACAATGTCTTACTCTTCTCAATCTACTGCAGAGTACATTTATAGTAGATGATTCACACAAGGATTATGTACTAAGTCTTGCAGGAAGTATTCATCGAGGTTTTCGCACTATTTTAACAAGATGTCACCTGAAAGATTCCAAAGGTAAAATAAACTCGCACCCACCCATTGTCTACGCTCACCTGATATCCCAAGAAGCATGGGATCCATTTATTGGCCATCGTGGGGATGATAAGTTTCAGGTACATTGTGGGTAATAATACGTTGTTTGAGGATACCTATATTCATCACTTTGATTGTCAATATTTCATTTATGAAATAGAAACTCTGTACTGAAAATAAGGAACGTGCATCAAAACCAACATACCCCTATCGTAAAGCAAGGATAGGGTACGCTTCATTAGAAAAGAAAATGGTACGTATTTTAAATTTATAGTAATATTGTTAGGTGCCAATAAACAACATCATAATTATCTTTCTATGTTTATATGTAGATTGATGAGTCTAAAACCAAATACACTTCCATCCCACATCATGTGCTATGGAAGGAGGCACGTGTGAATAAGGAAGGGAAGTTAGTAGATGAGAACACACAAAAAGTGTAGGAAATATGTGTAAGTATGACAGGACGATAAAAAGATTTGTTTTAAATTGCTATTACATAAAAATAATTAGTTATTTTCCCATATCTGATAGTCATAGGAATCAGATACTCCTATAGCGGATACAGACCTATTATCGATGGATTTGAAGTAGCCAGAAAAATACGGTCGTGTCAGAGGTGCGGGGTTTGGGGTGACACCCCGAGTATATTTTGACAAGAAGAAAAAAATGGATGATACAGATGAAAAATTGGAACAAATGAGAAAAAAAAATAGCAACCCTTGAAGAATGATTGCAATGGCAGGGAGAGTTGCTAGCAACTTTTATGGGTGGGAAGCAAAGGGAAGACACAACTCATGAACAACCAGTGCGTGAACATCCCGCCCCACCCCCCACCAGCTTTGAGGTGAGCCATTCCCCTCAAAGAACTGTCTTAGCCATGGTAATCAATATTCTAATAATTGTTCCCATGAAATGTGAATCAGAAAAACACTGATAACTTCTCTGTACTGATCTTCTACAGGGTGATAATGATTGTGATTTATATCTGTCAACACCCACCTATCACCTTATAGCGAGGGCTACAGTGTTCAATATCCCAGATGCCACGCTGCATAATAGACCACTTCCGAAAGATCATTTGAAAGTGACGATTACTGTAGCTCATGAGCCAAATACAGAGCTACCTATTCCACTTAATGACGATGATATTCATACGGTCGAAAAGGCTATTGGGAAATTCATTGCATGGCTATCACAACTTGTAAGAGTACATGAAGACAAAGAGGTATTTATTTCTTTTTTTTCAAGATAAACCTTTAACAATTAATGAAAAAAAGGTCTAAACCAATGATTGTTGTTATAGATGGAGAAAGGGAAGGTGGTGACAAACGTCGGCTCAAAACCATCTAAAGGATTGACCAACCGATCCCAATGAGCTACTAAAATCACAATAACACCACTTGTTCTCTATCCACATTTACTAGCATTGAATACTCATGTGGATATGAAGCTAAAAGATGGTAATAGTCATATAGTGGTTTTCGAAGAGAATATATACAGAGAGGAAAGTCAAGATTTCGTTGCTGCTGAAAATGTAAATGAGATCCTTGAAAATGGTTGGCTAGGCATCACAGCTGTAAATGTATATATGAGGTATGTTTCCATGAATTGATTTTCCAAAATCTGATCTAATGTGAAAATTATAACTAAATGCATTTTATATTGTTAACAGACGCATTTATGAAAAATAGTTGAAGGAATTTTCCCATGAGCCAAGATTTGGACTCGTTAGTCCTCATACCACATCAACACACCAAACAAAAGTAGATCCATCAAAAAGGGATTCAATAGTGAATGGCTTGCTGAAAACATTTGAAAGCAAGATTACAGATGATAGACTCTTCCTAAAACCAACCATGCAGGGGTAAAACTCTACGATTAAAGCATATCAATTATATTTTCACTTCTTTTATTACTTATTCCTTTTTGTGTTTTTAGGAAACATTGTTTTATAATTGCGGTGAACTTGGATACTCCAAAGATTTATTTTCTGGATTCAAAACAAGGATATTCATCAAACAGACCACACATGATGGAGTTTGTGAATCTGTAAGACACTACATCTTACGTTTTAGGTCTAAACATCAAGTAATATAATTTATATTATCTTTTACTAAGGATTATTTTATGATAGGGTAGTGTATCATTATCGTCTAAAAAAGGAATGAGGATAGGGGCTAAGCATAAGGAGGCGAGCAAGTATTACATCTGGACAAATATCAGGGTATATATAATAAAATTTCACTATCCAAACACATCTCAACACAAGTTACTTATTCTCCTAATGATCAATTTTTTTCAGTGTCAAAAACAAACAAAAGATAATTATTTCAGTTATTATGTTTGTAAATTTATGAAGGAGATCGTTTTTCATCAACAAATTAGCATCCCTAAAGAGGTATTTTCAAAAACAACTACTAGTTCGTTTAATTTATTTATTAATTCTTTATTTTTATATTTTGCAGTATTACTCTGACTGTAGAAAAGCCTCATACTCACAAGATGATATAGATGTGTTTAGAAACGAGTGGGCCACATACCTGATGATAGATTGTACACAAATAACATGAAGATCTGACTTGGGGACGTGTACAATTGGTGGTCATTTTTGAGAGGGGTTTAGGGGATCAAAAGTTGAAACATTGATGTATGTAAATGTTCGTAGGAATATTGTAATTGTTATTAAATAAAACATCCTTTATCCAATGATTCAATTTCCCATTTTAACAGATGATATGCACCAACAACATGCAAGAATGATGAACCACTCAAAAGGTCTCTCTTTGGTTTAAAATGGACACAATTTTAAGTGAAAACAACAACTGACCTACGGAAATCTGACCAAATGCATTCGGATTGTGTTGATATTTTATAAGAACGATCCATGGGTCCTTTATGATGTATAAAAGTCAACCCCGCCTCAATCTGAGGCATGGTGTGGCCAGTACCACTCAAAGGGTCCCTCTTTTGTTTAAAATAGACACAATTTTAAGTAAAAACAACAACTGACCTACAAAAATCAGACCAAAAGCATTCGGATTGTGTTGATCCTTTAGTAAAACGATTAACAGGTCCTTTGTGATGTGTATGAGTTATCCCCGCCTCAATCCAAGCCACGGTGTGGCCGCTATCACTCAAAGGGTCTCTCTTTGGTTTAAAATGGACACAATTTTAAGTGAAAACAAAAACTGACCTATGAAAATCCGACCAAATGCATTCAGATTGCCTTGATATTTTAGGAGAAGGATAAATGGGTTCTTGGTGATGTGTACGAGTCAACCACGCCTCAATCTGAGGCACGGTGTGGCCGGTACCACTCAAAAGTTCCCTCTTTTGTTTAAAATGGACACAATTTTAAGTGAAAACAGCAACTAACCTACGGAAATCCAACCAAACGCGTTCAGATTGTGTTGATCCTTTAGGAGAACGATTCACGGTTCCTATGTGATGTGTAAGAGTCATCCCCGCCTCAATCTGAGGCATGGTGTGGCCGCTATCACTCAAAGGGTCTCTCTTTGGTTTAAATTGGACACAATTTTAAGTGAAAACAACAACTGACCTACAGAAATCATACCTAATGCATTCGGATTGTGTTTATCTTTTATAATAACTATCCATGGGTCCTTTGTGATATGTATGAGTCAACCCCACCTCAATATAAGGAACGGTGTGTCTGGTACCACTCAAAGGGTCCCACTTTTGTTTAAAATGGACACAATTTTAAGTGAAAACAACAACTGACCTACGAAAATATGACCAAACGCATTCGGATTGTGTTGATCCCTTAGGAGAATGATCCAAGGGTCATTTTTGACGTGTATGATTCATCCTCGCCTCAATATGAAGCACGGTGTGGCCGCTATCACTCAAAGGGTCTCTCTTTGGTTTAAAATGGACATAATTTTAAGTGAAAACAACAACTAACCTACGGAAATCTAACCAAACGCATTAGGATTGTCTTTATATTTTATAATAATGTTCCATGGGTCATTTTTGACATGTAAGATTAAACCCCTCCTCAATATGAGGCATAGTGTGGCCGGTACCACTCAAAGGGTCCCTCTTTTGTTTAAAATGGACACAATTATAAGTGAAAACAACAACTAACCTACGGAAAATCAACCAAACGCAATCAGATTGTGTTTATCCTTTAGGATAACGATCCACGGGTCCTTTGTGACATGTAAGAGTCATCTCCGCCTCAATCTGAGGCGCGGTGTGGCTGCAATCACTCAAAGGGTCTCTCTTTGATTTAAAATGGACACAATTTTAAGTGAAAATAACAACTGACCTACGGAAATCTAACCAAACACATTCGGATTGTGTTGATCCTTTATGAGAACGATACATGGGTCCTTTTTGACATTTAAAAATCAACCCCACCTCAATCTGAGGCATGGTGTGACCAATACCACTCAAAGGGTCCCTCTTTTGTTTAAAATGGACACAATTTTAATTGAAAACAACAACTGGCCTACGAAAATCCGACCAAACACATCCATATTGCCTTGATATTTTAGGATAACTATCCATGGGTCCTTTTTTGATGTCTAAGAGTTAACCCCACCTCAATATGAGGCACGTTGTGGTCGTTACCACTCAAAGGGTCCCTCTTTTGTTTAAAATGGACACAATTTTAAGTGAAAACAACAACTGACCTACGGAAATCCGACCAAACGCATTAAGATTGTGTTTATATTTTATAAGAATGATCCATGGGTCTTTTTTGACGTTTATGAGTCAACTCAACCTCAATCAGAAGCACAGTGTGGCCGGTACCACTCAAAGGGTCCCTCTTTTGTTTAAAATGGACACAATTTTAAGTGAAAACAAAAACTGACCTACGGAAATCCAACCAAACACATTCAGATTGTGTTGATACTTTAGGAGAACAATACAAGGGTCCTTTGTGACGTGTATGAGTCATCCCTACCTCAATCCGAGGCACGGTGTGGCCGATATCACTCAAAGGGTCTCTCTTTGGTTTAAAATGGACACAATTTTAAGTGAAAACAAAAATTGACCTACGGAAATCTCACCAAACGCATTTGGATTGTCTTGATCTTTTATAAGAACTATCCATGGGTCCTTTGTGACGTGTACGAGTCAACTCTGCCTCAATATGAGGTACGGTGTGGCCAGTACCACTCAAAGGGTCCCTCTTTTGTTTAAAATGGACACAATTTTAAGTGAAAACAACAACTGACCTACTAAAATTCGACCAAACACATTAGTATTGTTTTTATCCTTTAGTAGAACGATCCAAGGGTACTTTTTGATGTTTAAGAGTCATCCCTGTCTCAATCAAAGGCACGGTGTGGCCTCTATCACTCAAATGGTCTCTCTTTGGTTTAAAATGGACACAATTTTAAGTGAAAACAACAACTGACCTATGGAAATCTAACCAAATGCATTCAAATTGTGTTGATATTTTATAAGAACGATCCATGGGTCCTTTTGGATGTGTAAGATTCAACCCCACCTCAATCTGAGGCACGGTGTGTCCGGTACCACTCAAAGGGTCCCTCTTTTGTTTAAAATGGACACAATTTTAAGTGAAAACAACAACTGACCTACGGAAATCCAACCAAAAACATTCGGATTGCCTCAATATTTTAGTAGAACGATCCATGGGTCCTTGGTGACGTGTATGAGTAAACCCTGACTCAATCTGAGTCACGGTGTGTCCGATACCACTCAATGGGTCCCTCTTTTGTTTAAAATGGACACAATTTTAAGTGAAAACAACAACTGACCTACGGAAATCCAACCAAACGCATTCAGATTGTGTTGATACTTTAAGAGAACGATCCAAGGGTCCTTTGTGACATGTACGAGTCATCCTTGCCTCAATAGGAGGCACGGTGTGGCCGCTATCACTCAAAGGGTCTCTCTTTGGTTTTAAATGGACACAATTTTAAGTAAAAACAACAACTAACATATGGAAATCCAACCAAACGCTTTTAGATTGTGTTGATCCTTTATGAGAACGATCCATGAGTCTTTTGTTACATGTAAGAATCAACCCTGTCTCAATCTGAGGCATGGTATGACCGCTATCACTCAAAGGGTCTCTCTTTGGTTTAAAATGGACACAAATTTAATTGAAAACAACAACTGACCTACGGAAATCTGACCAAACGCATTCGGATTGCCTTGATCTTTTAGGAGAACGATCCATGGGTTCTTTTTGACATCTACGAGTCAACCCCGCCTCAATCCGAGGCATGGTGTGGCCGGTACCACTCAAAGGGTCCCTCTTTTGTTTAAAATGGACACAATTTTTAGTGAAAACAACAACTAACCTACAGAAATCTGACCAAACGCATTTGGATTGTGTTGATCCTTTAGTATAACTATACACGGGTCATTTTTGACGTGTAAGAGTCATCCCCGCCTCAATCCTAGGCACGGTGTGGCCGTTATCACTCAAAGGGTATCTCTTTGGTTTAAAATGGGCACAATTTTAAGTGAAAACTACAACTGACCTGCATAAATTCAACCAAATGCATTCGGATTGTGTTGGTACTTTAGAATAATGATCCACGGTTCCTTTGTGATGTGTACGAATAAACCCCACCTCAATCCTAGTCATGTTGTGACCGTTATCACTCAAAGGGTCTCTCTTTGGTTTAAAATGGACACAATTTTAATTGAAAACAACAACTGACCTACGGAAATCCAACCAAACACATTAGGATTGCCTTGATCTTTTAGGAGAACGATCCATGTATCCTTTTTGATGTATTCAAGTCAACCCCGCCTCAATCCGAGGCAGGGTGTGGCCGGTACCACTTAAAGGGTCCCTCTTTTGTTTAAAATGGACACAATTTTAAGTGAAAACAACAACTGACCTATGGAAATCCAGCCAAACGCATTCGTATTGTGTTGATCCTTTATGATATCAATACAAGGGTCCTTTGTGACATGTATGATTCATTCCCGCCTCAATCAGAGGTGTGGTGTGGCTGCTATCACTCAAAGGGTCTCTCTTTGGTTTAAAATGGACACAATTTTAAGTGAAAACAACAACTGACCTACGGAAATCCAACCAAACGCATTCGGATTGTGTTGATATTTTATAAGAACGATATATGGGTCCTTTTTTACATTTAAGATTCAACCTTTCCTCAATACAAGGCATGGTGTGGCCGGTACCACTCAAAGGGTCCATCTTTTGTTTAAAATGGACACAATTTTAAGTGAAAACAACAACTGACCTACGGAAATCCGACCAAACGCATTCGAATTGTTTTTATCCTTTAGTAGAAATATCAAAAGGTCCTTTTTGACATTTAGGAGTCATCCCCACCTCAATCATAGGCATGGTGTGGCCGCTGTCACTCAAAGGGTCTCTCATTGGTTTAAAATGGACACAATTTTAAGTGAAAACAACAACTGGCCTACAGAAATATGACCAAATGAATTCAGATTGTATTGATCTTTTATAAGAACGATAAATGGGTCATTTTTGATGTGTAAGAGTCAATCCCACCTCAATAAGAGGCACGGTGTGGCCGGTACCACTCAAAGGGTCCCTCTTTTGTTTAAAATGGACACAATTTTAAGTGAAAACAACAACTGACCTACGGAAATTCGACCAAATGCATTCGGCTTGTATTGATCCTTTAGTATAATGATCCACAGGTTATTTTTTATGTGTATGGGTATACCCTACCTAAATCTGAGGCACGGTGTGGCTTCTATCACTCAAAGGGTCTCTCTTTGGTTTAAAATGGACACAATTTTAATTGAAAACAACAACTGACCTACGGAAATCTGACCAAATTCATTCGGATTGCCTTTATAATTTAGGAGAACGATCCATGGATCCTTTTTGATGTTTACGAGTCAACTCCGCCTCAATATGAGGCACGATGTGGCCGATACCACTCAAAGGGTCCCTCTTTTGTTTAAAATGGACACAATTTTAAGTGAAAACAACAACTGACCTACAGAAATCCGACCAAATGCATTAGGATGGTGTTGATCCTTTAGGATAATGATCCAAGAGTCCTTTGTGACGTGTACGAGTCATCCCTGCCTCAATATGAAGCACGGTGTGGCCGCTATCACTCAAAGGGTCTCTCTTTGGTTTAAAATGGACACAATTTTAAGTGAAAACAACAACTGACCTACGGAAATATGACCAAACACATTCAGATTGTGTTGATATTTTATAAGAAAAATACATGGGCCCTTTTTAATGTGTACGAGTCAACCATTCCTCAATCCGAGGCACGGTGTGACTGGTACCACTCAAAGGGTCCCTCTTTTGTTTAAAATGGACACAATTTTAAGTGAAAATAACAACTGACCTACGAAAATCTGACCAAACACATTTGTATTGTGTTGATCCTTTAGGAGAACGATCTACGGGTCCTTTGTGACATGTATGAGTCATCCCTGCCTCAATACAAGGCATGATGTGGCTGCTGTCACTCAAATGGTCTCTCTTTGGTTTAAAATGGACACAATTTTAAGTGAAAACAACAACTGGCCTACAGAAATCCGACGAAACGCAATAGGATTGTCTTGATATTTTAAAATAATGATCTATGGGTCCTTTGTGACGTTTAAGAGTCAACCCCACCTCACTCCAATGCACAGTGTGACCGGTACCACTCAAAGGGTCCCTCTTTTGTTTAAATTGGACACAATTTTAAGTGAAAACAACAACTGACCTACGGAAATCCGACCAAATGCATTCATATTGTGTTGATCCTTTATGAGAATGATCCATGGGTCATTTGTGATGTGTAAGAGTCATCCCTGCCTCAATCTGAGGCACGGTGTGGCCACTATCACTCAAAGGGTCTCTCTTTGGTTTAAAATGGACACAATTTTAAGTGAAAACAACAACTGACCTACAGAAATCTGACCAAACGCATTCGTATTGTGTTGATATTTTATAAGAAATATCCATGGGTTATTTTTGATGTGTATGAGTTAACCCCACCTCAATCCAAGGCACGGTGTGGCCGGTACCACTCAAAGGATCCCTCTTTTGTTTAAAATGTACACAATTTTAAGTGAAAACAAAAACTGACCTATGAAAATCTGACCAAATGCATTTGGATTGTGTTGATACTTTAGGAGAACGATCCATGGGTCCTTTTGGATGTGTATGAGTCATCCCCGCCTCAATCCGAGGCACAGTGTGGCCGCTATCACTCAAAGGGTCTCTCTTTGGTTTAAAATGGACACAATTTTAAGTGAAAACAATTGACCTACGGAAATCTGACCAAACGAATTCGTATTGTCTTGATCTTTTATAAGAACGATCCATGGGTCCTTGGTGACGTGTATGAGTCAACCCTGCCTCAATCCGAGGCACGGTATGGCCGGTATCACTCAAAGGGTCTCTATTTTGTTTAAAATGGACACAATTTTAAGTAAAAACAACAACTAACTTACAGAAATCTGACCAAACGCATTCGGATTGTGTTGATCCTTTAGGAGAACAATCCATGGGTCCTTGGTGACGTGTACGAGTCAACCCAGCCTCAATCTGAGGCACGTTGTGGCCGGTATCACTCAAAGGGTCTCTATTTTGTTTAAAATGGACACAATTTTAATTGAAAACAACAAATGACCTACGGAAATCCGACCAAACGCATTCAGATTGTGTTGATCCTTTAGTAGAATGATCCATGGGTCCTTTGTGACGTGTACCAATCAACCCCGCCTCAATCTGAGGCACGGTGTGACCACTATCACTCAAAGGGTCTCTCTTTTGTTTTAAATGGACACAATTTTAATTGAAAACAACAACTGACCTATGAAAATCCAACGAAATGCATTCGGATTACCTTGATCTTTTAGGAGAACGATCCAAGGGTCATTTGTGACATGTACGAGTCAACCCCACCAACCCCCTGGACTGCCCCCCCCCCCTAGACACCAACCCATCCCCTGGACACCCCCACCCCTCTGGACACCCCCCCCCACCCTCTGTAAAGCCCCCCCCCCCCCCCCGACACCCTGGACACCAGACCACCCCCCTGGAAAGCCCCCTCGGACACCCCCATATTTCCGGACACCCCCTACCCCCCCTTGGACAGCCACCCCATACCCTTGAACAGCCCCCAACCCCCTGAATTCTGAATTGAATTCTTTATGTACTTCATTAACTTATGAATTATGTGTTAATGGTGTATGGGTATACTTGGTCTAATTAGCTTATGATTTATGAGTTAATTTTGTATGGGTATACTTTCTCTAATTAGCTTATTGAGATGCTGAATTTTTTTGCAGGTGTTCGGGTGTGCTGCTGCAGATTTTTTCGTAGCAGCAGACAGGGCATTTATCAGCGCTCTTTTAGCACTGATAAAGGGTTGTTTTATCAGCGCTTTTTTAGCGCTGATAAAGTCCACCTTTATCAGCGCCAAGCTTTACAGTGCTTTTTTAGCGCTGATAAAGCCCATTTTGAGCGCTGATAAAGACCGTTTTTGTAGTAGTGATTGATGCAACAACACTAACTAAACATATGAATTACTGAGGGTCGTGGTTTCTAAGCCACGGTTACTGAGGGTCGTGGTTTCTAAGACACGTTTTCTGAGGTTCGTGGTTTCTAAGCCACGTTTCACTGAGGTACGAGGTCTCTAGGGTCCCACTTGTGCTAGCTATCTATAGGGATTACCCATAGTGCTCATTTGCGACATGATTCTTGCGATGTAATTTTCATTTCAGTTATTTCATACTTGATGTCTTATTTGTGAAAACCATATTTTAATCTAAATTAGTTTCCTTTCATTTTGAAATGTTAATGCATGCTTTGATCCTATTTTGAAAATGTAGTGGAAGAGAAATGCTTTACTTGAAAATGAAAACTTGTTACTTGAATTTGAAAATAATGAAAAACATTATTTTATTATGTCCTATTTTCAAACTAGCATGTTTTGGATTTCATATAAAAGGCAAGGGCATAGGGCGTTGTTGTATATTGGCATTCCTACTGAGCATCTCGGTGCTCACTCCTACATTTCATTTCAGTTTCAGGTTCCTCTGATTTTGGATCGCTCTTGGAACGAGTGTAGTTTATTTTCCGTGGTGACCCATGAGGTCACTTGAGGTATGTTTCGTTGCTTCATTTATTCATTTTTCTGCTGCCAAGTTGTTCGATTTATTTTCCTTTATTTGTCTGCTAGTTCAGTTTATGATTATTTATCTTTGTTATGGGCCAAATCATTCCCAACTTGTTTATTTTGATGCTCGTCACTAGTTGTCACCCCGTGGGGATAGGGAACACCCTTTGGGTCATGTTGCGGACCGGATCGGTTAACCAGTTTAGGGTCGACCCGGGTTGGTTCGTGACACTTGTGGATTATGTATCAAAGTTGAGACAACTTCCTCATGCTTTGACCCATCAATATACAGAACCACCCCCTACTTCATCTAGCCCTTCATGTTGTAACTCCCAAAGCCATGCCACAATTTCTTTCTCTCAACTGAAATCTCAACTCCAATAGCACCGTCTCTCCCCCTTTGATCTCCTCTCATCACCTCCAACACCCACAAAACTCAAAGTAACGGGTCAGAAAGGTTTTGGTCATTATAGCACATGATGCCAATGGAGGTACCACTAATATGTGGGCTTGACAATGATGTAGGGTTTGTGAGATTATTTCTTATTGTTTTTATTGTTTTTTTATGTGATGAGAGTACTAGTCACTATCAAACCACCACCCTAGGGTGGTTTTCTCGAGTGTGACCCAACACACTCTGAGTGGGGTGGCTAGTGTGATGGCTAACCAATAGAATTAGTTCTTTCCCCATTTGTAGATATAGATATGAGGTTGATATGGTCATGAGGAGGAGGAAGCAAGGTCGATGTCCTTTATGACTATGATATGCAGGGCCGGCCCTTGGGCAAGCCCAGAGAGCCCCCGGGCTAGGGCAACAGGCAATCAAAGAAAAAAAAATACAAAACCAAGGGCAAAAAATTCACCATTTCACTGTAGCTCGTAATACATTTTAGAGCAAAATTTCATAGGCAGTCTTGGGCAACAGAATTTACCGGGCCGGTCCTGATGATATGAGGTGATATACTATGGTAGCAAGGTGGGTGGGGACAAGATGTTAGATGTTAGAACTATTGGTTCCTAGGTTGGTGGGAGTAGTTTGTGGGGACACTTATTATTATTTTAGGTGTGAGTGCGGTGCTTAGTTATATATTATTCTTGTGTTTATGGAGATATTAATTGTAAGTGAACTGAGAACCAATTCAAGAAGTGTATCATCGCCAAGGTCATGCACAAACTATTAGGATGGCCTAGATAACAATTGGGCTGAGATTGAAGTGTAGTGAGATCAAAATGATGCCTTAGTGATTTCCACAATTCATTATCATGCATGCAAGATATTTTCAAAGTTTATGTTCTTTTGAGGATGAACTATTGAGTATGTAGATATATACTCACCGCTACATTTAAATATAAGCTTACAAGATTTTATGTTCTTTTGGATTCATATGTTGATCGCTTCCTCCCTGCCTCCTCGTCGCCGCTCCCACCTCAGCCACACCATCCATGTTCCCCATCCTCTGGCTCCCCATCTTCCCGACTACCCGCCTCGGCCTTCCGTTCCCTTTCTTGTCCTCTCCACCGCATCCCAGCCTCCATCTCCGCCCCTGCCTCCCCCCTCTCTGCCTCCGACTCTGCCTTCTCATCTCCTGCTTCCTTTTCCCTCTATTCGCATCATCCCTAGTTCCCTGCCTCTACCCCCTGCTCATGCTTCTACTACCTTCTATCGACCTCCGTCTTCGCTCCCCCTGTTCACTCTCCAAACTCTAGCATCTTCCTCCATCGCACTCCTCCTACCGATGACAACATCTCCCCCTGTCGACCCTACAGACAATCCCATCTCCTTCCTACAATAATTACATCTCACCACTTGCATCGTGCTCCGCTTCTAATTCATTGTCCCTTCCAACGGTTCCTCCTTCCAACTGTCATCATCTTTAGTGGTAGAAATTCCTAAATTTAAAGGTGAATCCTCTCCAAATACCACCTCATCCTCAGTCTATAAGAAGGTTTGATTTATTTCATATCCATTTTACTTTGAAGTGAAAAAACCCTAACTTTCTTGGCTGCTGTCTTTTTCTAACTATCATATTCTTCCGGGTGTTTGATTATTCACTTGCAGTATCTCTGAGGTTGATGTATTAGTTATATGGTCCAGAGGGAATGCTCTCTTTGTTAATCTCTTCAGCGTGTTCAATTTTCAATGATTCCATTACACCCGAAAATCTGTAAATTGTGTCTGCAGTGTTAGGGTTAGCACTTTTAGTTTATATTGCTTATAGCTTATATGCATGTATGATGCACTTTCAGATTTTTACATTTTCAATTTACCCAACATGAATGTCTTTTTAACTTTCAGTTTACTCTAAAATTCCTCTCATAATAAATCAATGGTTTAGATCTTATAGTTTCTTCAACTGGTTCTTCAACGGATTCGATATTCTCTGAGTTCATTAAACTACATCATCTTTAATCAATGATTATGTATTTTATTTCAAGGTAAATCTGTAATAGTATTTCAATTCAAGGTCGCCACATAATAGTATTTTATTTCAAGGTTATTGCCAAATAGTATTTCAATTCATCTCAACTATGTAGTAATATTCATCTCAACTATGTAGTATTTTATTTCTTCCCTCTATATAATACTATGTAGTAATATTCAGTTTCTATAACCTCTATACATTTCATGTAAAATTATTTTTTATTATTATCCTATGAAATATTCTATATGCATGTTGTATTTGTTCTGTTTCGATTTAATACACTTTCAGTTTAATAGACTTTAAGTTTCTATAGCTGTATAATACAGTTTTACTTTTACAAATGTTTCAAGCTTGCCAAAATGCACTGCCTTTTTAAGTTAGCCAAAAATACACTTCCCTTCAGTTTATTGCACTTTCAAGCACCTTATGTCTGAGTTTGATGCACTTTTACTCTAATGTGTTGTCTTCTTAGTTTACAGCAGTTTCAAGTTAACCAAAATGCACTATTTTTTATATGCCTATATTGCTATATGCAATATGCATGTTGTAAATGTGAAATTTCCATATAAATTTCATTACACTTGAAAAACATTACTCTAAATATATAAGAATTGTGTCTTTTATTACTTTCAAACATCCTTTAATAGTTATTTTATATTATCATTTATCTCTCTCTCTCTTTTAATAATGTATAGCTTGAGTTCCACACTTGTTAAATAATCTCGACAATATTGAATATCTGGATTGATCTCACAAGTAACTTGAGAACTAATGTATATATCTCTTCCTCTATTTTTATGTAATATGTGCAATTTATTATGATTTTTGTTATATATTTTTGGGGTTTAATGTTTATGGTGTTATACACCTGTGTCATCTATTTCTATTTTTTATGTTTAGTGTTTAATGTTTATGATGGTTTAGTAGTAGCCACAAAAATTTCCTTACAAGTTTATAGTAAGTAGTTATTTCTCACATTTTCCTTTTACTCCCTTACATTGTGTTTTTCTTGATGCAAATTCCTACATAAGTGACTACAGTAGTAGATCATCATTGTTGCTTTACCCAACGGTACATAAACATGTTTTGATATATATATATATTTGTATACCATGTTTCCCACTCGTATATCATCTATTATAATATATCTATAGTTTTTTGCTGTAAAAAGTCGAAGTAAGATCAATGCATTATAAAATGGTATATATTGGTTAAAATTTATAAATTTTCTAAGATTTTGCAATTACAAGGTACCCATATCATTATTTCACTCCCTTTCTAGCTTATTTTTTTATCCATTTATTTCCAACCTTTGTTTTACCACTGTAATCAATTTATGATCTATTGAAATTTATTTTAAAAGTTCATTTATTGATTATATATATATGTCCTATACATATACACATTATCTATATATATTTTGATACACATGTTTTCTAAATTTTGATATAATATATATATATATATATATTTATTTATTTATTTATTTATTTATTTATTTCTTTCTTTCTTTCTAATTGTCGTTCTTATTCTTTCTCTTATTCTCTTCATTTTTTTAACTTATGTAATTCTTATTCTATAATTTCATGTATGAAAAATGACCATTTCTGTAATGGCTCAGATCTCCCTGATCCATTACTTTGTGAAAATATGGTGTTTGAAGAGTTTAAGTGAAAATATGGTGTTTGAAGAGTTCTGGAAGGTTTTCGGTGACTCATTTTAATAGTTTGTTAAAAATTCAGTGTTTTCAACGGTGAGTCGGGATTGGTGAGTCAGGACCTATGAGTTTGAACGGTGACTCGTATCGGTAGGTCGTCACCAGTGAGTCGTCCAATGGTGAGTCACCCAACAGTAACTCATCCATCGGTAGCTCGTCCAACGGTGAGTCACCCAATGATGACTCATCTACCGGTAGCTTGTCCAACGATGAGTCGCACCGGTGACTCCCACCGGCAACTCACCTAAAGGTGAGTCATTTTTAACAGTTTGTCAAAATTCCATAATTCTCCAATTTTTCCAGTTTCCTACAGCTTCGTCCCTTTAACATTTTATTTGACTTAAAATGAGTTAAATACCATATTTAATGGTTTTTGAATCCGTTTTGAATTGTATCTTTCTTCTGAAAATCTGAAGTTTCCTTTGACTTCCAAACAACGTGATCAAGATCTGCCTTTAATGGTTTTTAGAACTTGTTCCCCCGTTCATTTAGGATTTGGCCTTTTTAAAGTCTAGATCTTATCTTGTGCGTTTACCTTTCTCTTGGTACCTGGTGCCCCTAAAACCTTTCTTCCTCGAGGATTCGTGCGTTGTGTTGTAGCCTTGGGTCGTGTTTTCCTGGAGGCTTTTCTTGTTGCATGCGCATCCTCTATTTTGGCGTAATAAGGAAGTGTTGGTCTTTTGTTCTTTGAGGTAGGGATCTCTTTGTCTCTTTTTTATTTGTGTATCATGCAGGGTGAATGTATGAATGTCCCCCTTGTGAAGATAGCAGAGTACCAAATTAATAAAGATAATTGAATCGGTTTAAGATCAACATGCGGGGCTGGGAAAGTGACGAATGATCGTACTGTTTTCTTGATATTTTGATCAATATTGTGAATTGTATGGGTTATATACATACTGAAAATCACGGTCGTTAGTGGTACTTGTTTGCACACCTGTGATGGCTTTTGAATGCTTATGGTTGGTCTTTCGTTGAACGGTCGTGTATAATTATGAATTTGATTAACCACGTATATTCGGTTACATAAATGGATGTCTCGTGATCAAACTATTCCTATGATAACTTCTAAATTAACAAGTGGAAATTGATTGAATAGTGCCTTATTAAATCTGAATATGCTCTGCCTTTGTGCAGTGGTGAGCTGTGTGCGGGTTGTTCTGACTTGTGTTGTAGTTCGGTTATGGGCATGGTTGCGCAATGAGGGGTGTGGTGTGGTTATGCAGCGGGGATGCTGAGAATGGTTGTGATGGATGTGCGGTGGTTGTGATGAGATGTGTTGTTGGGTGTGATTGTGAGTTGGAGGTTTGTTCTGTTGAGAGGATGGATTAAGCGGTATGACTTTGAAGAATGGTGATGACAGTGGTTGATATGGGTAATTCGCCTGAAGTTTCTCTATGAGTAACATGTTCAAAGCTTCTGTGTCTCGGAATCGATGTAGGATACACCATGAATGGGTGTTAAATTGAGAGTAAATGTGAGGTGGGTTAATTTACCATGGTTCTCCTTCCTTTGTGTGACTTCTTTGTGCTGCTTGTTGTGGTATGTGTTGCTTAGTCGCCCGGGTAGTGATGGAGCAAATAAATAGTTAATAATGTTAAGATGACATGAGTTGGTTTGGTAAATGGGAAGAAGTTTGTCAATGAAAAGTTAAACTATGGGTTGTACAATTAGCTATGGTTAAAGCTAAGTAATGAAATGAATGGTTGATGAGCGAAAGAGCTTTGTGAAGCCGCTTTAATTTTATCAACCTTTGAAGTGATCGCCGTTGATACAAATAGAGGTAACAGTTGTTGTGAATCCTATAGGTTGAGTTTGAGTGTTTGATACTTCATATATATACATACATTGTATGTTTTTGTGTTTTTTATACGCACCGCACCCTAGTTGAGCACCATGTGTCAAACACCCACATTGTCACGAGAGATGATGTCTTTCCCAAACATCCCGGTGGGTGGATGGATGACTGACCACCCGTTCTTCCTTGCTCCCTCTTTTAGGTAGTGGTAGCCCAAGACTCTTCAGGCGGGTTGTGGTTTATGGGGTCCAAATGTGTGCGGGTAAGTTGTGTTTTCCCAGGTGTCTTCGGGATGAGATGTGTTGTGCTTTCCCAGGTGTCTTTGGGATGAGATGTGTTGTGCTTTCCTAGGTGTTTTCAGGATGTGATGTTGTGTGACCCAAGAGTCTGCATGCGGGATGTGGTTGAGAGGCACATGTGTGTGCGGGTGGGATGTGATGAACTTCGTTTGCCAATGTGACGGGACTAGCTGTGAAGCCTGGGTGTGTGCGGGCGAGTTGTGATATGGTAATTTTGAAAGAGATGGGAGCGCCAGGACGTTTTTCGTTTGGGTGTGAGAGCGGTTAATCAGTGGGAAAGTGGTGTGGGGTATCCTATCATCGATTTGCTTATTATATTACTTTACTTGTGTTATTTGGTGAGCGTGCTTTGGTGAGGTGGGGATGATTAATATGCCTTATTAGGTGTTGTTGGTTCTGCTGTTTTCTCACAGAAGCATTAGTATGCTTCGCTTACTTGTGCACAATAGACTTTGGTTTTTTCTACTGAGTATACTTGTATGCTTACCTTATGTATATAAAATTGTTTTCAGGAGGATTTTGTGGACTGTGCTGGACTTTACTAGCTCGAACTTTAGGACAATTGTTGTGTCGCTGTTTAGCCTTGTTTTTGGTATTTACTTTGGAGTTTTTATTGCATTTGTAACAGTTTTATTTAAACATTCATGTGAGATGGATTTTTTCTTTCTTTTATATATGTCATGGAGTTGTTTTGAGGTTGATATGTCTTATCTCTCGATCTTGTTTTCTTATAAAGGGTAATGTCTCCCATATTGTGAGATCTTTGTACCCTTGGTGTTAGTCGTCGCCCCGGGACCTACTGGAGACGGGACTTGGGGGTCATTATCTCTCTTCCTTTATTGCCAGCTAAGGAGGGGCATCTTTGGAGGGCGGGAGTCGTGACAATTCCTATGCAAGATTCTTTTATAGTACGATTAGATTATGAAGTTGGGTTATATAGAGCCATAATGAGAGGTTTCTAATTGAGGGATGTTGAAGTGATTCCTCTCGAGAATTAACAATCAATCCCTCTGAGCCCACCAGTCAGATTCACTTGCGAGTCTTTAGTAGAAGAATTAGCTTGTTTTGACATCTGAAGAGCTATGAGCTTGCTATACTAGTCCTAGATTCACCATCACTAAGAAAAAAACTTGTGATCAACAAGGTACCTCTAATTAATTTGATGGAATTCATGTAAAGATATCCATATAGTCTTTTAATCAAATTATATTTTCCAATATATTCTATGATTAAAGCATACATGTTTTTTATTGTGTGTCTTATTGATCTATGTATGTTATATATATATAATTCAAACTCTCTAAAATAGTAAAAAAGAAAAACAAGCCTTATATATATATATGTTTTGTACTAAAATGTGTAAACTTCACTATACATGTTGCCTTCTCTTTCATTTTATGACCTCCATTATCACCCCCTCCGCATTGTGTGCACATCCCCCGCTTTTATGCCCCCCCCCCCCCCCGTCTCTCCCTATCCCCGTCTCCCCGTCTCTATCTACCCCTCCATGTCACCTTCTCTGGAATTTTACAGTGGATAAAAATGATAATATGAGAGTTAAGGAAAAATAACATACAACTTGATTAGGGGTATTTTTTATAATCTTCTCCCTATTCATTTTTCTTTATTGTCGAAATGTCTTATTTTTCTTTACTTCCTAAATGTCAATGGGATCAAGGGTTTGTGCTGCAATACAAATTGTAGACGAAAATGGGACCTGCCTTTATTGAGGTAAATTAGGTGTTGTAATAGTGTTGTGTCAACATGCCTTTCCATTATTGTCATATCTCCATTATTTGTCTTATAATATGAATACATCTTAAAAAATTTCATTATAAAACTATTTTTTGTAACTTTTCATGCAGATACAACATATGACCTAGAAATTGCACATTTATTTTCATATGAATAATGTACAAGTAACAATTGATGTTATCAGTGTTAAATAGATGTTCCATGTTTTTTTAATATTCTTATCATATATTATGCTAATTCTTATCAACATACTGAAATAAATACAAAACTTTCAACATGTTAGTGTGTATATTTATACTAATTCTTATGTTTATAGATATACTTTAACACACGCACAACATAAAATTTACATTTCTTATTGTTATGCTTCAACTTATGTCTATGATTCTACAAATATTATAATACAATCACATTTTAAATACCATAACTTACAAATAATGTTTTAAGAATATGCATATATACACCCATTTTCATGTTTTCCCATTTAATTTATGTTTTTGGAATCACTGATAACATATTCTATGAAATGATTGAAGTAATGTCCTAAATTTGTAATATTTATACTCTTATAACTTAGATATAGGACTCTGTAATTGCAATCTAATTATTATCTTCCTATTTGCTACATTATGATATCTTTGTAAAAAAATCTGATATGAATTTTAATTGTTCATGTTGAATCAGAAAGTGTGGGTTATTATAGTCATTGTTGATTTCTTCTTGAATATTTGCTATTATATTAAAGTTGGGTTTCCTTTACACACATGTCTCATGCCATGATTTCCATCCAAAACTTTTCACCTGGTCCTGATTCTCCCTCCCTTTATGTTATCTCCTCCACCTATCCTGATTCTATACCTCATCTCATCTACCTTGGCCTCTTGATCCCTTTCTCATCCTCTACATCGCATCCCAACCTGCATCTTCTCCCCTTACTTCCCACCTCTGACTCCGTTTTCTCGTATCCTTTGCCTCCTCGCCTCTTAGCCTACTTCTTAGACTTAGGACTCCTCCAAATTTGGTCGTCAGCATCACCACCTTCACTTGATTCATCATTTGTTTCCTTTCATCATATATAACCATTAATCACTCTTAAACATTATGATTCATGAACTATTGAAATCAAATTTCACATCTTACATCATAAGCATTGGAGACTCACAAACCATTGCCAGTGATTTCTATTATCCATCATCTCACTTGTGTCATCTCATATCATCATCGATCATTGAGTCTTAAGAACCAGTTACCTTCAAATTTATTAGTCTAATTAATCTACCCATCAATTGTTCGTCGATAAGGACATTTTGGTAATTTTACATATTCTTAATTCATGTTTCTTTTTGGAAAAACTATTCTTCTAAAATGGATTATTTTTTAATATGATGTGATTTTTTTCTAAATTTCATGTATTTTGATTCATTTTACATTTGGGTTGTTTTTTATATGTAATTCTTTATTTGGTTCTATTATTGGAGTGAACCTTAATGGTATGGTGAGAATTTATTCAATTCTGTAAATTTTGTCATGCTTCACCTTTCTGCCTACACATTCTGACCCCATTAGCATAGAGTCGATGGTTACTTTATTGCATTGATGATAGATACAAGTGATGACATCCTAAAGAATTGAATAGTTTAGTATTTTTGGTAAATTAGATACATACTTGAATTTCATTTATATTTGAAAACATAAAATACAACATATAATTTTCTTTGATAACACTATTATTTCATTTAGAATATCCTTACATATGAATCATAATATACTTACTGTCATCTTGCGGAAAAGAAACATAAGAAAAGGTTGAGTTTAAATGATTAGTAAGGGTATGTGTACATCGAAAGTTATCATGTATAAATAAGCCATAATCAATATGAAAATGTAAATAACTGAAATACATGTCATTTAATCAATAACTTGAGCATAATATTGTAGGAATAAATGGTGATCAAATAATGTCATATAAATAATCACATGAACTTGAAACTTATCCATGAATATTCTAATTAATCAAATAATCACATGGATGTCAATAACTAATCTTGTAATAAGAGAATTTATAATTCCAAACATCATAAATATAACCTCAAGGCATCGTTTCAAGACATCTTACATAAATGGGTAAGTCCTCGACTAAATACCCAAGTTAGTTTTTCTCATGAGACCTATCAATACATCAAGGGGTTATAGTGATCTTTGTCTGTTATTTACTAAGTCTAATACATTCATCATATGAAAGAGGTGAAACATAATCAATTTAAACATTTGTATTGAAAAACTAGCATAAAAATGTTAATAATTACATCAATCAATAAACATAATCATAAACCATTCAGAATAATATGACGAATGGTATCAACATAGTACATTCTCAATCAAACTGAACATAAATCATCTAGAGAAATAATAAGGATGATATCATTTCAAATATCCCTAATGGAGCATAATAAATGGTTTTTATTATTGATGAATAGAAATATCATAAAAATGTCATTAAAAACATTTTGAAAGAAAATACCCTTTTCACTTTGAATTACTTTTAAAAACTAAAAAATTTTAGAATATTAGTAAAAAAAATCTTTGAAAAAAACCTTTTAAATTTGTAAAGGAAGATTTAAAACATTGAGTGGTCATGACATTGTGAAATTCTATTCATGTTGTACACGTTAAAACAAATATTCATTTCAAATTTTTGTACTAAAAGACAAAAAGTTTCTTGTTTGGAAAATGACAGGAATATAATTTTTTAAAAAAATTGTAAAATACAATCATGGGTAATTTTTTTTAATAAATAATTTAGAAAATGTTAAATACATTTTTTAAAATATTTTTAGAAAACATGGATATAGAAGAAAAATGATTTTCAACTAATTAGAGAAATAAGGTCATATTTTTGTAAAAACATTTTATCAATCATTTTAATTAACAAAGAGAGAAAATGATATTATTACATTAAAAGTTCATGGATAATCAGAGGAGAAGAAAATATATTGGTTTTAAGATATAAATACTAAATAATTTCCTCAAAGGAGACTTAAACATAAACAATTTCAAATAATAGTGAGATTATGAAATAAACCATTACCACTTTGATAACTTTTGACTCATAAGTCCCATGAAAGAAATAACTTCAAATAAAACTTTAAATACCATAAATATAAAGATATTCATGATATAAAATATCAAAGAGGCAATATATGCACCACACAAAATAAATAAGTGGTGAATATAGAATATGTCTCATAGAAGTAAAAGTGAAACGAGAAACTCTTATGAACCTCCCGTATAATAAATATAGATTTATTATAAATTAATTATTGAATCATAATCATATATTCCATACCATATATGATTTACTTATAGGATTTTATGACCTGATTATTAATAATTCTTTGTTAAAATCACTATTTCAAGTGATAATTGCTTTGTTTTTTATGTATGTTTTGGTTCGGTAATTTCAGTCTTGTACTTTGATCATGGTTTCATAATATCAAAATGTTAACCATGATATAAATATCACATATAATCATTATATAAGTTTTTATAATATGCCATAAAATTTAGATATGGGAAAATGAGTTACACTATTCATGATGACAATGATGGAAAATGAATTGCATCGGCTCGCGAGGTGGTAGTCGATTGATGATTTCATTTCTCATTTGATGAAAGTGGAGATAGATATAGGTTATGTAATTAACATAATAAAATATCAATATATAGAAGATAATGGTGTTATTATTTTGTCATATTTGGAGAATATTTAAAGGAGTTAGAAGAAGTAAAGTGAAAACACATGGTTAAGAACTTTACATCTTCTTCGGACAACCTTTTTAGGTTTATACCAAAAGCCTTCCTAGATTGTATTTTTGATCAAATCAAGGAATCTAGGATGTGGGGAGGGATGTGGGGAAGAGATTTAGGTAGGTATTGGCCAAAACAAAAGGCTTTGAGAATGTGAATAGGAGAGGAGAGGGTGACCTTTTATAAGTTGGGGAGAGGACACACTTAGACTTTTTTTTTAAAATTATTTGTACCCATGTTTTTCACATGCCACAAAATTTCAAAATGGATCATTATTGAACCATGGATGATATAAGGTCAAAATATGGGCATAAAATGGGAATTGGACAAGTTTTTAGGTCATTTTAGTCTTTATCTTTTTAGTTTAACCCCCGGTAAACCTGTTTTAACCTTAACCGTGATAATTAATTTTTACTGTTTTTATTATCCATTGTGATCAAAAATTATTTTGACCTTATTATATAATATAAATTATTATTATTAAAAATATAAAATCTATTTTTCTAAATTTAATTCACATAAGTGACAAACTTTAATTTAAAATAAAATCTGCATACACGACGAAAACGCAGTTTTTCAAAGAAATGTTTTCATAAGTATGAACATTTTTTATATTAAAATTAAACATAAAATTGATGAACTAAATTAGTTAAATTATAATATAATTGAACTATTTTTAATTTAAAATCAATTTAAAATATAATTTAACTTTGTAAATAATTTAAACGAAAATGCAGTTCTCAATAAAAATCAATATTTTTTCACTATTCATTAAAAAATTAATCTTTTCAGAAAATTTTAAAAAATTCACTCTAAGATAATTTTGAAATTTTGATTTAAAAAATTAAGTTAGTTTATTGAAATAAATTTTATAAAAGTGGTAAACTTTATTTTTAAAATAGCTGCGTAAAACGCAATGAAACTGCTCTTTAGAAAAATACAGTATTTTTAGAAAACGTTTCTTTTACTTTCAAATGATTTTTTTTATTTATAATCAATTGGTAATCAATGAATTTATTTATGCACGTGTAAATCGTATACTTTTTATAATTTAGTTAGTACTATTTATACCCGTCAATCCAACGGCTAGGCGAAAACTATCACATTAAATAATGATATTTTAATAGTATATTGTGGTTAGTTTAAACTTGATGATGCATATAATGAAAACTGTCCAAGAAATAAAATTTATTAAAAGAGGAGTATATTATAAAATCTCATGGTGTTACATTATTTCTCCCTAAAATAAATTGTGGCCTCTCAATTCTATTTTGGTCATCATAAGTCTAACCTATGCTGAAAACTCACATCATAAAAAGGATTAATAACACTTCCTCTTAATAAGAAGGGAAATACAAAAGTCATATAGAATAACACATAACTAGGTTTCTAAATAGGATAATGATAGTGATTGTTGATCACAAGAAAGTGAATGATCTAGAAAAGTTAATGACCATAAAGACATAAATCGGTGATGGATGAAAAGACCGTCAGTTCATCAAAAATGAAGGTACTGGGATAATATTTTTGTTTCAAGATCCTTAAGTTGAGGAATTATTTTACCATCTAAACTGAAAGAACAATGAAATATACGTACTTGACAAATAGAATTTCATCCTTTAACCAATTTCTACCACAATTGCATTTGTTGCTTCAAACGATGAGTACTCAAGATGAAATTTTCAAGCCTGGAGCACTAGAATCAAATTATAATGGATCATGTGATTCCATAAGATGATATCAAGATATTCCTCATGTATTTATACATTAACCAAAACAAAAATATTAGCACAAGTTATCCAATAACACTCAAAGTTCAACTTAATCCATTACATAAATAGTTAACCTTAAGACCTTTTCAAAATATGTCTAACCAAATTCTAAGTCCAAAAATTTAGAAGGGAGATCACTAAATTTTCATAATCAATATAAAATTATATTCCTCAGACAATATAAGGTGGTTCTTAATGTCACATTCCAAATATGTGAATGCCTTGATCACTGTAAAACTTTAATGAAAACATGCATTATTTCAAAAATAAAATCTCATATTATTGAATATATTCCACAAATAAAAAAATGTAGTAAACTCCAACAAAGATAACATAAACCATCAAACCAATACTATCCCATAAACATCTATATATCATTATTATCTCAACATTGGTCACATATTAAGGTCTATCTTCTCTTAATCACGTGTTTTCCAAAAAGATCAACTTGTCACAGAATTACTTTTCTTGGTTATGGGTACTATACAACAAATGCTTTAAAATCCTTAATGAAAACTACTATCGTACAATCCTTATACATTTCATGATTCTTATAACCAGAATATCATTGATAAAATACTTCTACAACATAATTCTTGAATCCAAATACACAAGTACTTTATTCCACTTCAACTGTAGTAATAACATAAGATTGACCTTGATCTCTTAACTTATTTTGAGGTATATTCCCTTGGTGATTGGGAATTCATTTGTGTCTTTCCCCAACTCCTTATAGTTGAAACACTGAACATTAAAGGTTTATTTATCACCCTTTCATTCACGTGCTTAATGACATTTCTCTTCACACTTGAAGTAAACTCTCGGTCCTTTCAAGCAAGTATCACGGTGTTTCTTTCCATAGTTATTGCATGTGGGAAAATCCTTATTTCTCTTCTTCCCCTTATCCATTTTTTTTCTTCCATCCAATTCTTTTCTTTTTTTCCTTCAAAGGCATAAGACTTGGAGAATTATATATCTGTATTGATAACACATGATACTATGTCCTCGTGTGATGAGAAGGTTTGGGAGACAAGTGACCTTCAAAGGATTGACTCAAGACCATTAAATAAATTACCAATCTTGCTCTTTGGATTATGTACATAGTACACAACATGTATTACTAAACTTGTAAAGTTAGCTTCATACATAGCAACATTTTTATCTTCCTTTTGTCTAAAAATCAAGAATTATCTCTCCATATTCTCTCATTTCCCATGAGGAAAATATTTTCCAAGAATATTACCTTAAAATCCTTCCACTCTATGCTCTTTATTTCATCCTCATCCTTTTTGTTTTGAATCAATGACCACCATTGATCCGCATCTTCTGAGAGATGATAAACTTCCATGACAACCTTCTCCCTTTCATTACTTCCCAAAACAAGAAATATCTTCTCTAAGTAACTTATCCATTGTTTGGCTAAAAATGAAATCATGGTCCCATTGAATGATGGAGGTTTTTGACACATGAAGTGGTATAACATTGTTACGCAGCATGGTGGATTAGAAAAATTCTCTATGCAGGAAAGGTTATTTGTCATAACCTGAGTTAGCTGCCCCAATACAGATTAATTTTTTCAGTTCCATTTGTAGCTCCAGCTCCAGCTTCATTATCTTTCCTAGGAGGGAAATCCCTACATGAGGTATGTGCATTGATACAGTTTCTATTCCTTCCACTAGGTGTCATTTCTAAACAATGACATGCACTGGATTAGATCATAAAATTATGAAATATAATATATAATCCCAAAACTAGTAAAATGCTTAACATAAATTGAAAATTTTATGCATATTTAATCTCAGAATCATAAACATGGTTTCTTTGGTAATCCTTTCGAATTATTGAAATATTTTCAAATCCTTTATAATGGTTTGTAAAAAGACATGTCAAAGCATGTGAGAAATAAAGTAACACTCACTATGCACCAAAATAATGACCATGGTATACTCAACCAACTCTTTTCAGGGTTATTAACCCTAGATGCATTTATTCCAAAACCATGTCCACTTAGACAAAGATGTATTTCTAGGAAACCCACATAATCTTTATCTTATCAAAACAATAAGATGTTATCCAATACTTATACTTATTCTCAAATTCATTCATAGGGTTATGTTCTCTAATCTATATTTTATTAAATCTAGTTCTCAAGGTTTCTACTAAACCTAACTCTGATACCAGTTGTAAAGACCTTGACCCTAATAGCCTAGAGTCGGTGGTTACTTTATTGCATTTGTGCTGGATATATGTAAACACATCCCAAAGGACCAAATAGTTTAGTAGTCTTGGTAAACTAGATACATACTTCTCATTTAGATTTTAAAACATAAAATAAAACACAACATTTTCTTTGAGAGCACTATTATTCCCTTTAGCATATCCCTGCATATCAATCATAATACACTTCCTAGCATCCTGAGAAAAGGAAACATAAGAAAGGAGTGAGCTCAAATACTTTTAAGGGTATGCATAGAGTGGAATCTATCATGAATAAATAAGGCATAATAGATATGGAAAGTTAAATAAATGAAATGCATGTCATTTAATCAATAACTTGAGAATAATATAGTAGGAATAAATGATGATCAAGTAATGTCATATAAATAATCACGTGAGTTTGAAACTTTTCCATAGATATTCTAACTAATCGAATAATCACATGGACATCAATAAATAATCTCATAATGAGGGAATGCATAATGTCAAAAATCATAAACATATCATCAAGGCCTCATGCCATGAAATCTTACATAAATGGGTAAGAATTCGGCCAAATACCAAATCTAGTTTGTCGCATGAGACATACTGGTGCATCGAGGGGTTATAGTGGGCCCCACCCATCACTTAGTAAGTCCAATGCATTCCTCATATGAAAGTGGTGAAATATGATCGTCATATTCATTTGTATTAAAAAACTATCATATGAAATATTAATAATTACCTCAATCAAAAACATAATCATAAATCATCCAGAGTAATATGGCGAATGATATCAACAAAGTACATCCCCTGTCAAACTAATCATAGACCATCCATATAAGTAATAATAATGGTATCATTACAACATATCCTCAGTGGATCATAATAAAGATTTTTTGTCCTTGATGAATATAAATACTATAAAAATACCATTAAAAACATTTTTTAAGAAAATACCCTTTTCACTTTGAAAATCAATTTTAAAAACTAAAAAATTATAGAATATTAGGAAAAAAATTTCTTTGAAAAGAACATTATAAAATTTTAAAGGATTATTTAAAACATTGAGTGGTCATTATTGTGAAAAAAAAATCATGTCGTACATGTTAAAATGAATATTCCTTTCACATTTTTATAAGAAAAGTCAAAAGGTACCTTGTTTGGAAAACGACAGGAAGATTTATTTTATAGCATTTTCTATAATACAATAATGGGAAAAATATCTTTAATAAATCATTTTGAGAATTTTAAAAAGATTTTTGAAATATATTTTTAGAAAACATGGATATGGAAGAAAAATGATTTTTGACTAATGAGAAAAATAATGTCAGGTTTTCATAAAAACATTTTCTCAATCATTTTAAGTATCAAAGATAGGAAAAATGATAATATTACTTTAAAAGTTCATAGATAACCGAAGGAGAATAAAATATATTGTGTTTAATATAGAAATACCAAATAATTCCCCTAAGAAAAACTTAAATATAAACAATCCCAAATAATGGTGAGATTGTGAAATAAACCCTTACCACTTTGATAACTTTTGAATCATAAGCTCCATGAAATAAATAACTTCAAATTAAACTTTAAATACAATGAACATAAAGAGATTTATGATATAGCATATAAAAGAGGCACTATATGCACCATAAAATAAAAATAAAAATAAATGGTGAATATAACATATATCTCACGGAAGTAAAAGTGAGACGAGAAACTCTTACCTCAGGTATGATTCCGTATGTGTTTGAACCACCTATATAATAAATATAAATTTATTATACATATATTAAAAAACCATACTCATATATTTCATACCATATATGATTTAATTATAGACTTTTATGACCTGTTTATTAACAACTCTTTGTTAAAATCATTGTTTCGGGTGATAATTGTTGTGTTTTTCATGTATGTTTTGGTTTGGTAATTTCAGTCCTTGTACTTTCATTATGGTTATATTATCTCCAAAATATTCACCATGATATAAATATGATATATAATCATTATATAAGTATTTATAATAGTCCATAAAATTTAGAGATGAGAAAATGAGTTACATCACTCATGGAGACGGTAGACCATACATGCCTATGAATGTTGATTATATTTTTCCAACATATGGAAAGAAAGAAAGGTAAATAATATTTCACATTTATAAAACTATTATTATATCAAATATATCATATATATTCATTAAATATATTCTTATTACCATCCATGTCAAAATAAAATGAAAAACATTTTGCATCGCTACGTGGATGCGGTATTCCACACGTACGCCCCAACGACGTTATTGTTTTTCAACGGATTGGAAGGTAAGAAGGTATATGTGATATTATAATTTCAGAAGTATAATAATTTCATAAATATCATATTAATATTTTAAATCCATCATTATATCCAATTGTGAGATGCAATGATGGAAAACGAATTATATTGGTTTGTGAGGCGGTAGTCCGCCGTACACACGATCGACAGTTCCGTTTCTTATTTGATGGAAGTGGAGATGGATATAGGTTATGTCATTAACAGAATGACATCTCAATATATAAGAGATAATTATGTTATTTTTTTGGCATAGTTGGAGAAGATTTGAAGGATTTGGAAGAAGAAGTAAAACGAAAACGCATGGTTAAAAACTTTACCTTTTTTTTCAGACAACCTCTTTAGGTTTACACCTAAAGCCTTCCTAAATTGGCTTTCTTATAAAATCAAGGCCTCTATGATGTGGGGAGGGGTGTAAGGAATATATATGAGCACAGATTGACCGAACCAAAAGGCTTTGGAGTGTGAAGAGAAAAGAGTAGGGGTGACCTTTTATAAGTGGAGGAGAGGACATTGTTGGAATTTTTGAAAAGAATTATTCGAGCCCATGTTTTTCACAAGTCACAAAGCTCCAAAATGACTCATTCTTGAACCATGGATGAGATAAGGTTGAAATGTGGCCATAAAATAGGAATTGTAAAAGCCTTTTGGTCATTCTAACCCTTATATTTTTAGTTTAACCCATCGGTAAACCTGTTTTAACCTTAACCACGTTAATTAATTTTTATTGTTTTTACTATTCACACTACTAGAAATTCAGATATTTACAACAGGGCCCCGTCGAAAATGACCTGTTGCAAAAAATGGCGTCGCAAACAGTATTTTTTGCGACGGTCCGTCATAAAAAAATACTATTTGCGACGGGAAATTTTCTCATCGCAAATATTTTCACAAAGTTTTTTGAAAAACTCTGTTGCGACGGGTCCGTCATAAAAACTTAAAAAATAGAAAAATAATATTTATAAAATAATATAAATAAAATAATGATAACAATAATAACAAAATAATATTAATATAATAATATTATTAATATTAATAAAACTAATGATAATAATAATAATAATAAAATTATAAAAAATTATAAAATTATAAAAACCTCAATATTCATAAAAAAATAAAATAATAATAAAAATGATAATTTTAATAAAATATTAAATAAATAAATAAATAATAAAAATAACTAATAAAGTAATATAATATTAAAAAATTAAATAAATAATAAAATAATAAAAAACACAATATTCGTAATAATATAAAAAACACATTAAACCATAAGTCAGACGTCGCATGTACTTCATCGTCTGCTGGTGTTGTTTCTCCAGTAATCAACGCATCTTCTCCTCCTATTGTTGTTGCTGATGTTATCAACATGTGACATTCTGTCTGCCCCAGCATATACCAGTAACAACGTGCATTAGATTGAAGTGTGATTGATTTTTACACGCCCTAAAGTCTTAAAACATTCCTAACTGTCAATGTAACCACGCTTCCATTGTCATTCTATGTTGAACTACCAACACTACATATTGACTCAATTTTCTTAGCCGAAAATTTGTTCCCGTTGTTGAAAGTCATAAGAGAAAAATAAGCTCATGTGCCAATTATATCACGAGAAGTCACCATAATGGGAAAATGAGTTTCCTTTACTCTCTTATCCTTCAAAAATGAGAGAGTTTTTCAGTTAACAACATCAAATCTATATGCAGCGTTGGCAGTTCAACAAAGAAAGACAATGAATTTGGAAAACATGGTTGCATTGGTAGAAAGAATCATTTTATCAATTTTGTGACTTGTTGTAGATAATTGAAAACAAAACATGACTTCCCCAAAAATCTGTGAAAAAAAAGTAATTAAGTTTTAGATAAAAATGATAAGGAAATTAAATGATTATTACTAAATATTCCTCATTAATCTTAATTATTACTAATTATTACTAATTATTACTAATTAATCCTAATTATGACTAATTAATCCTAATTATTACTAATTAATCCTAATTATCACTAATTAATATTAATTATTACTAATTAATCCTAATTATTACCAATTATTACCAATTAATCTTAATTATTACTAATTAATCATAATTAATCCTAATTATTACTAATTATTCCTAATTATTGCTAATTAATCTTAATTATTACTAATTATTACTAATTAATCCTAATAATTACTAATTATTACTATTTATTTCTAATTATTAATATTTATTTCTAATTATTACTAATAATTACTAATTATTACCAATTATTACTATTTATTACTATTTATTTCTAATTATTACTAATAATTACTAATTATTACCAATTATTACTATTTATTACTAATTAATCATATTTATTTCTAATTATTACTATTTATTACTATTTATTACTATTTATTTTTATTTATAAATATTTATTTCAATTTACTACTTATTAACGCTAATTTTTACTAATTATCGCTAATTATTACTAATTATGACTAATTATTAATTATTTTAATTAATACTAATAACTACTAATTAATAATAATTAATATAATTATTAATCAATACTAATTAATACTAATCACATGTAATTATTTGTTAAAAAATAATGAAAAATAAAACGATCTAATTCTAATTTAATTTAATTGCAGCTAATAAACAATAAATATAACTAATATAAAATAAAATGAATTAATAAAAAAATAAAAGAAAATGATAAATACCTTAAAACAGATTCTTTCAGAGGATATAAGTCGCAAATATTTCCCTAATTTGGAACTTTAAATTTTGAAAAAATTTGAGAAAAAAAATGTAGGTAGAGAGGGAGGGGTGGAGAAAGGAGTGGAATGGGTGAAAAACAGATGAGAGTATATATATGTTAGACTATTTGTGACGGGATGCCCGTCGCAAATACTTTCTCTGCTATTAATTAGGGGTGTCAGTTAAAAGCGTATTTGTGACAGGACCCGTCGCAAATACCCACCTGCCGACATCGTATTTGCGATGGGCTGGATCTCCCGTCGCAAATACTAAAAAACGTCGTCGGGTATTTGCAATGGAGACCATCTCCCTGTTGCAAATAACTACTTAGTTGACGGTGTCACGAACCAACCTGGGTTGACCCTGAACCAGTCACCCGAGCCAGTCCGCGACATGGCCCGATGGGCGTTCCTGATCCCCATGGGCTAGAAACTAGTGTCGAGCATCAAAACCAAACAAGGGGGAACGATTTGGCCCAGCGAAAATAAATAAAGCAGTGGAAAAGTGGAATAACGCAAGGCAAATAAATGACACGAAAAAGGAAGAACAACCAACAACAACAAACTAACCTGGCCACAACCAAAACTCCTCACAACTCCGAGAGTCGCTCACCAGTCCACAACCAACTCTCGCCCACATCGAGAGAGCTCAAGTCAAACCTGCAACAAAACTAAAAACAGGAAAACACTATAGGCATGAGTATTAAAACTTAGTAGGCATGCCCAACAAACTATTCCCAATGCACAACCTTTAAACAAAGAAATTTACTAATTCCAGGTTTGAACTAAATTATACAAAATATGGGTTTCCACACACACACTTTCATTTCTAAGACAAGTAATAGTCCATTGCCCTTCTTAATTTAAAAACAAGTTTAGTGTTTGAAAGAAACAGATACATTGCATTTTAAAACATTTCTTTTTACGAACAATTTAGAAATCCAAATTTTAGTTGTTGGTCAAATGGAAAACCACACACAACACACGACACACACTAAGGGCAATGGAAAAAGTGGCACACGGGACCAGAAACCGAACTAGACATATCGTCTGCCAAATACAAATAAACACTAAAAAAGAACATGGGTCAGACCTGGGAGCTCATGAACAATCCATAACATACCATACATGTGACTCATCCTGAAGGCATGCCTACTCTCGATGACGACATAACGCCCTAACGCCCGGTGTTTCCCTACATGGCCTAACTGAGGGGCCCAATCCCCTAGCAGAGTGTCATTCGTATTAGGGGCCACTAGCCAGTGTGTAATCTAAACTAGTGCACCAATCGTTCTCAGAAGATTCACTTACTATGTCAGGTTCTCATGTCAACACTTATAATAAACAGAAAAGGGGTGAGTCAACAAGGTCAATCAAGTAGTACAAACATCACACACAAATCATGTAGTCAACGTACACCAAATATCACATCTGAGTCACACCGAAATAGAGTTTTTCAAAATAATTTATTTTATTAAAATGTCAAACGGGCCTTCACCAATTTTAAGGAAAATCCTTATTTCTCATTGAACCAAAACACTTGTTTGTGCTTCAAAATAAATCATTTATCAATAAACCAGAACTACATTTAAAATTCAGTGAATTATGCTTAAAGGCCAAATGGGAATTCTTTCACTAATGGGTGTCCGCTCATCAAGAAAATATTTCAAGTGTTGTGTATAAAATAAACGGCTCTTTTTACATTGAGTGATCATTTAATAAATTTATCATCTAATACTATTTCTTATTTATTAAAATTTATAAAATATCAAGTAATTAATAAATTCTAAATTTAAAGGTGAGTGCAGTGGGGGACCTACCTCGGATCGCAGTCCAAACACAATGGCACGTCACGCCTCGCACAGATGCATAAACGTGCGCAAGCCGACAACCGCAGTATCGCGGGTCTTCCTCACTGACACACTGCAACAACCACACAACTAAAACGCATAAACACAGACTCAAAACAATTCAAACAAACAAACGGCGCAAACACCACCTCGACATGCTTTCAAAACACAACTCACACCACACCAAATCAGAATGCACACCACTTGCACAGTTAAAATAACAAATTACACAACTTAACAAGATACCCACATGTCAAAAATCCATTTTTAAACCCAGCTCACCTCAAAAATATTTTCGAAACATAATTCACACCACATATAATATTTAATAAACCAGTTAAAAGTTTATAATACAATTTTAAATATCACTACAAGGCTTTTACGTCAAAACTCACCCAAAAAGAACAAGTGGAAATTTACAAACACCAAAGGCATCATATACAAGGCCTAAACCAAGATTCATGTAAACCCTATCGTTAACAACACCAAATAATTTTAGAACACCACAAGAAGCTTTAAAGAGGTATCATGAAGATGCATAGCAAGATAATAATATGACAAAAACCTCAAGGAAGTCCAACTTAAACTTTTTAACTCAAGCAACGCCCCGCTTGCACGTACGCACTTCCAAGTATATCTGTCTATACCTGGGAAAATGTGTGCATGCACATGGAAACGATCTTGACTCCCTGCAACAATTTCCGACACCCAACATAAAGCGGCACAGACCGACGCACCTCTCAATAAAAACCAAGGACTCAAAGATATAAACACGGCCCAAAAATAAAGTGTGCAACAAGGCAAGGGATTAAAAACATCACCTCAGACGGCGGCGATGATCATGAGAACACGGCAAGGCAAGATTGCACACCAAAATAATTATTTGTACTACAAATAAAATAGAAGGAATTCAAAACACAATAACGACAATAAAATAAATGAGTGCGCAATACTAAAACCCTCACTTTGGATGGTGGCGGCGAACCTAGAAAACACGCGGCAAGTCGAGATCCCATCCAAATAATTTTCCACACTACAAATAAAATATCATGACTTCATAACACAACTACGACACTAAATTAAAAGTGTGAAACACAAAACAAGACATCAATATTTAGTTAAATTGAAGGAAACACCAAAATTAGAATGAGATGAAAACCGTGGTTTGACGAAGAGGGGAACCGCAACTTCACCGGAGCAGGGCGGAGGCGCTGTGCAATATGGTTTGGGCCATGCCGAAATAGGGTGTGACTAGAGTTCGGGTTGGCTGGTCGTGCATCGAGAAGGGAAGAATAGAGCTGGAGGAGGGTCGTGCGGTGCGGGTCAAACAGGAGGGGAAGGCTACTGGAGATCGGGTCGCGCGTAGGGGTGTTCGGGCCGCCTTCAGAAAGTATGTCGCGCGGGCGTGGCCGGCAAGGTGCTCCAACGAGGTGGCCGGTGAGAGAGAGGAGTGGGGTTGCGCACACACGAGGGAGCGAGGCTACGCCGAATGAGATCGGTGCAAGGCGGAGCTCCTGCGAGATCGGTTGGACTGGTGCGCTGCAAGTCGATCCAGGCAGGGAAGTGGGGTTGCTCCATTCCGAGGGAGGTCACGCCAGACGGGGCGGAGCGACGGAGGCTCGCATGGGGTCGGAACGGCAGGAGGCCGACGCTGGGAGGAGGATGGAGTGGTGGCGGCTTGCTCGGCTGGGAGGAGAGGCTGTCGGTGCAGGGGGAGAGTGTCGAGCGGGAGGGCCGACAGGATTAGAGGGGGGGGTTGGGCGTTGTGCGCAGGAAGCCAGTGGGGAGGGCTAGGTCGTGTCGTAGAAGGGGGGGGAAGGGAGCACCCCTTTAGGGTTTTACCCAAAAAAAGAATTAAAATAAAATAAAAAAAAGTTAATAAAAACATTAATATAAATTTTGATAATAATTATTGTAGTAATATTAATAATGACAAAAATTCTAATCATAATAATAGTGATAATAATAATAATAATAATAATAATAATAATAATAATAATTGATATGTTATTAATAATAATAACCTACTCATAATGATAATAATAATAATCAACAATAGAATTAGAAAAAAAGGTTTCTTTCTCAATAATAATAACATTTTTAATCTGAATAAAAAGATGATAATAATATTAATAATATTAATAACAACCAAATAGTACTAATATAATCTAAATGATAATTAAAAGAAAAAAGATTTGTCTCATTTCATTTTCGAATAATAATAATAATAATAATAACAATCAGTCAACCGTGCAGTCTCCAGGACCGAATGCACAGTCGCCGCTAGCGGTGCGGTGACCGCGCACCGGCCCAAGACCCGCCAAAAAAATCAAACTTCGGAAAAGTTCAACCAGGGACCCAACTAAACCTCGTCCAAATGACGTGAGGCCGATAAAAGAATAAAATAGCGGGCGTCCGTGGTCAGGGTGTGACAATTCTCCCCACCACAGACACTTTCTGCCACCAGAAAGTCACCAAGCCAACAGTTGTCACAACTTGAGTCCATGCCCAAACAAAAACATAGAGAACCGAGAGCCTCATAGTAACTATTCTCGACAAACGTCACACCCGACCAATTCAAGGAGGGCCACAACCCGATATTGAGGGGAGGACACGGGAGGGTTCTCCCCACCACGAGAATTCACTAATACAGAAACCCTTGAAACTCGAACAAACCACCCCCCAGGGGGGGCAACACAGGAACTCCCAAACCTAACTCATCCCACTTTCTCAATGCTAACAGAACAACTCCACCACTAGCATTTAAAACCATTACGGGGCAAACGAACACATCGGGGCACCAAGACAGAGGAAACCCCTACAAAACCGAAACACACTAAAGAAAAACACATGGAGAGGTGCATGAACTAGGAAGGGGCCTAGAAACACTACCCATTAATTCATGAAACCAAACATTCCCCTGACAAATGCAATTGAGACCAACTCAGAATCAGGACGGGCCTGCTATTCACAGGACCAAATCCCTTGAAGGAATACAAACAATTTAAATGCCACATTTAGAGCAGATGAGGCCGCTTGGATTGCGGTACAATGAGCTCATCACACCACAACAACGAGGATGAGTTTATGAAGACGACAAGAATCGAACAAGAAAAACTTTGATATTTCCATCTGAAGTTGAAAAAATGATCTGAGCTGATGTTCCACACACCCTCGACAACTCCTGACTGTGCGCGAGCTTCACCTCGAGACCTATGGTTGGGGCCCTGATGGTTGAAGCATCTCCTGCCTCACAGTCAAGCATTTGCATCCCCCAGTCCCTAACTCCTTCCTCTCGAACGACACTTCTTTCAGAACTCTCATCGGTGGCCCGAACAGCCGCACGGTAGTAAGACTTCTGAGGGATGCGACAAAGCGACTTAGAATGCCTGAACCGGCCACGCTAGTAGCATGCGTGAGAACGGTCCAACAAACTGGGAGTCGGTACAGACGAAGGTCCTTGCCAGATGAGGAACCTTCACAAGAGCCGACCCCCACCAACTACTCCCAGACTCTAACGACGATGAGACATCCCACCTCTACTAGTCCAGAATTGAACCCTCAAATAACTCTAGGACGGTACGAACATTAACTACCCTGGGAGTTCCCAACAACCCGAAGACACACTATCTTTCCGAGTTATACAACTGCCTCTTACAGACTTCGATCACCTCGATAAGCAGGCAACACACTAAAAGAACTGGGAACTGGGCATAACTCATTAACAACTTTTGGAGGCTTCTTGGGTGGCATACTCATAACACGAAAAACACTATCGAAACCGATCATCAAGCCAAAACTCAATCAAAGAAACAACACATCAAAGAAAAATAGGCCCCTAAGCCAAACATATACAAACACAAGCATAAATCACTTTTCCAAAACCTTTATTTCTTTAAAATTTTAAAACTCACCAATGGCATCTTATGAACAGTCACATGTGCGTTCATTCAATCTCGCTCACGTCATCTGCGAACAAGTTCCCCCGCGTACTCTTCGTACATACCCACGCACGTGTGACCCTCCATAAGGAGTTCCAAGGTTCAAGCACTTATTTTCCTTACCCAATCCCAACACATACCAAGTTTTTCCAAACCGATACACTTGCCCTTTAAAAAACTCACTTCACCAATTTCAAAACAAACTAAAAGAAACACTTTTAAATTTCAAAATCAATTTCACTTTTAACGCACGCTCGCATCAACTGAGTTCAAAATGAAACACAACCAGCCATAAACCATTAGAATGAGGAACTAGTGTATGTGCCTAACCCGACGACATGGTGATGAGTCGTGCCCCAAGTAAGTCATAACACTAAGAGAACCTTAAACCAGACACTTGGACTCCACATGGGTCACCACCCCATGTGAGGCCGCAAAGTGAACCGATTAGCTCTCATTGTCATTCCTCAATCCAAAATAACCAAAGACAAAAGACTCAAATCCCGGACTACCCTTGGTAACTCAAGTCTCGTTGTGAGTGGTGGTGATCAGGCACCGACCCGTAACCTACCTCCTCAGCCCCGACAGTCTTAATCTCCTTCTACCAGACACCCCAAATAACAAGAACTTCCTCTCATGCCATTTTGTCACGAACCAACCCGGGTCGACCCTGAACCAGTCACCCGAGCCGGCCCGCGACATGACCCAAGGGGCGTTTCCGATCCCCACGGGCTGGCAACTAGTGTCGGGCGTCAAAACCAAACAAGGGGGAACTATTTGGCCCAGTGAAAATAAATAAAGCAGCGGAAAAAGTGGAATAACGCAAGGCAAATAAATGACACAAAAAAGGAAGAACAACCAACAACAACAAACTAACCTAGCCACAACCAAAACTCATCGCAACTTCGAGAGTCGCTCACCAGTCCACAACCAACTCTCGCCCACAACGAGAGAGCTCAAGTCAAACCTGCAACAAAACTAAAAACAGGAAAACATTATAGGCATGAGTATTAAAACTCAGTAGGCATACCCAACAAACTATTCCTAATGCACTACCTTTAAACAAAGAAATTTACTAATTCCAGGTTTGAACTAAATTATACAAAATATGGGTTTCCACACACACACTTTCATTTCTAAGACAAGTAACAGTCCATTGCCCTTCTTAATTTAAAAACAAGTTTAGTGTTTGAAAGAAACGGATGCATTGCATTTTAAAACATTTTTTTTTTTGCAAACAATTTAGAAATCCAAATTTTAGTTGTTGGTCAAATAGAAAACCACACACAACACACGACACACACTAAGGGTAATGGAAAAACTGGCACACGGGGCCGGCAACCGAACTAGACCTATCATCCGCCACATGCAAATAAACACTAAAAAAGAACATGGGTCGAACCTAGGAACTCATGAACAATCCAGAACATACCATAATGTGACTCATCCTGAAGGCATCCCTACTCTCGATGACGTCATAACGCCCTAACACCCGGTGTTGCCCTACATGGCCTAACCGAGGGGCATGATCCCCTAGCAGAGTGTCATCCGTACTAGGGGTCACTAGCCAGTGCGTAATCTAAACTCGTGCAGCAATTGTTCTCAGAAGATTCACTTACTATGTCAGGTTCCCATGTCAACACGTATAATAAACAGGAAAGGGGTGAGTCAACAAAGTCAATCAAGCAGTACAAACATCACACACAAATCATGCAATCAACGTACACCAAATATCACATCTGAGTCACCCCAAAATAGAGTTTTCCAAAATAATTTATTTTATTAAAGTGTCAAACGGGCATTCACCAATTTTAAGGAAAATCCTTATTTTTCAAGTGAACCAAAACACTTGTTTGCGCTTCAAAATAAATCATTTATCAATAAACCAAAACTACATTTAAAATTCTGTGAATTATGTTTAAAGGTCAAACAAGCATTCTTTCACTAATAGTTGTCCGCTCATCAAGAAAATATTTCAAGTGTCGTGTATAAAATAAACGGCTCTTTTTTACATCGAGTGATCATTTAATAAATTTATCATCTAATACTATTTCTTATTTATTAAAATTTATAAAATATCAAGCAATTAATAAATTCTAAATTTAAAGGCAAGTGCAGTGGGGGACCTACCTCGGCTCGCAGTCCAAACACAATGGCACATCACGCCTCGCACAGACGCACAAACACACGCAAGCCGACGACCGCAGTATCGCAGGTCTTCCTCGCCGACATGCTGCAACAACCGCACAACTAAAACGCATAAACATGAACTCAAAACAATTCAAACGAACAAACGGCGCAAACACCACCTCGACATGCTTTCAAAACACAACACGCACCGCCCCAAATCAGAATGCACACCACTTGCACAGTTAAAATAACAAATTACACAACTTAACAAGATACCCACATGTCAAAAATCCATTTTTAAACCCCGCGCACCTCAAAAATATTTCCGAAACATAATTCACACCACATATAATATTTAATAAACCACTTAAAAGTTTATAATACAATTTTAAATAACACTACAAGGCTTTTACGTCAAAACTCACCCAAAAAGAACAAGTGAGAATTTACAAACACCAAAGGCATCATATACAAGGCCTAAACCAAGATTCATGTAAACCCTATCGTTAACAACACCAAATAATTTTAGAACACCACAAGAAGGTTTAAAGAGGTATCATGAAGATGCATAACAAGATAATAATATGACGAAAACCTAAAGCATTAAGGACAAGCAATGGAAAGTAAATGCATGGATTTGCCTACCTCAAGGAAGTCGAGCCGAAACTCTCTAACTCAAGCAACGCCTCGCTTGCACGCACGCACTTCCAAGTATATCTCTCCATACCTGGGAAAATGTGTGCGCGCACATGGAAACGATCTCGACTCCCTGCAACAATTTCCGACACCCAACATAAAGCGGCACAGACCGACACACCTCTCAATAAAAACCAAGGACTCAAAGATATAAACACATCCCAAAAATAAAGTGTGCAACAAGGCAAGGGATTAAAAACATCACCTCGGACAGCGGCGATGATCATGAGAACACGGCAAGGCAAGATTGCACATCAAAATAATTATTCGTACTACAAATAAAATACAAGGAATTCAAAACACAATAACGACAATAAAATAAATGAGTGCGCGATACTAAAACCCTCACTTTGGATGGTGGCGGCGAACCTAGAAAACACGCGGCAAGCTGAGATCCCATCCAAATAATTATATGCACTACAAATAAAATATCATGACTTCATAACACAACTACGACACTAAATTATAAGTGTGAAACACAAAACGAGACATCAAGATTTAGTTAAATTGAAGGAAACACCAAAATTAGAATGAGATGCAAACCGTGGTTTGACCAAGAGGGGAACCGCGGGTTCACCGGAGCAGGGCGGAGGCGCTGTGCAATATGGTTCGGGTTGCGCCGAAACAGGATGCGGCTAGAGTTCGGGTTGGCTGGTCGTGCGCCGAGAAGGGCGGAATAGAGTTGGAGGAGGGTCGTGCGGTGCGGGTCGAACAGGAGGGGGAGGCTACTGGAGATCGGGTCGCGCGTAGGGGTGTTCGGGCCGCCTTCAGAAAGTATGTCGCGCGGGCGTGGCTGGCAAGGTGCTCCAGCGAGGTGGCCGACGAGAGAGAGGAGTGGGGCTGCGCACACACGAGGGAGCGAGGCCGCGCCGAATGAGATCGGTGCAAGGCGGAGCTCCGGCGAGATCGGCTGGACTGGTGCGCTGCAAGTCGATTGAGGCAGGGGAGTGGGGTTGCGCCATTCCGAGGGGGGTCGCGCCGGATGGGGCGGAGCGGCGGAGGCTCGCACGGGGCCGGAACGGCAAGAGGCCGACGCTGGGAGGAGGCTGGAGTGGCGGCGGCTTGCTCGGTTGGGAGGAGAGGCTGTCGGTGCAGGGGGAGAGTGTCGAGCGGGAGGGCCGACGGGATTAGAGTGGGGGGGGGGGGGTCGGGGCACTGCGCACGGGAAGCCAGGGGGGAGGGCTAGGCCGCGCCGTAGAAGGGGGGGGGGAGCGCCCCTTTAGGGTTTTACCCAAAAAAAAGAATTAAAATAAAATGTTAATAAAAATGTTAATATAAATTTTGATAATAATTATTGTAGTAATATTAATAATGACAAAAATTCTAATCATAATAATAGTGATAATAATAATAATAATAATAATAATAATAATAATAATAATAATAATAATAATACTAATAATAATAATAATAATTGATATGTTATTGATAATAATAACCTACTCATAATAATAATAATAATAATAATCAACAATAGAATTAGAAAAAAAAGGTGTCTTTCTCAATAATAATAACATTTTTAATCTTAATAAAAAGATGATAATAATATTAATAATATTAATAACAACCAAATGGTACTAATATAATCTAAATGATAATTAAAAGAAAAAGGCTTTGTCTCATTTCATTTTTGAATAATAATAATAATCAGTCAACCGCGCAGTCTCCAGGACCGAACGCACAGTCGCCGCTAGCGGTGCAGTGACCACGCACCGGCCCAAGACCCGCCAAAAAAAATCAAACTTCGGAAAAGTTCAACCAGGGATCCAACTAAACATCGTTCAAACGACGCGAGGCTGATAAAAGAATAAAATAACGAGCGTCCGTGGTCGGGGTGTGACAGACGGGGACTATTTGCGACGAGACTCCTCCCTGTCGCAAATAGCCCGTTGCAAATACTCATTTTTCCCGTAGTGTCGTTATGACAAAAAATTAAGTTGATATTATTATATAATATAAATTATGTTGATTCCAAATATAAGATCTATTTTTTCAAATTAAATTTACAAAAGTGGCAAAATTTAATTTAAAATAAAACCTGCATACGCGACTAAAAAGCTGTTTTCCAAAGAAACTTTTTCGTAAGTATGGAAAATTTTTATATTGAAATTGAACATAAAATTGATCCTAATAACCAAAATTAATTAAATTATAATATAATTGAACTAATGTTACTTTAAAATCAATTTAAAATATAATTTAACTTTGTAAATAATTTAAACGAAAAGACAATTTTCAATAAAAATCAATATTTTTCACTATTCATAAAAAAAATTAATCTTTTTAGAAAATTCTCAGAAATTAACTTTTAGATAATTTTGACATGATGATTTCAAAAATGAAGTTCATTTTTGTCAAATACATTTTATAAAAGTGATAAAAATTAATTTTAAAATAAGTGCACAAAATGCGATGAAATCGTTTTTTAGAAAAATACAGTTTTTTTAAAAAAATATTTCAAATGATTTTTTTTATTTATAATCAATTAGTAACCAATGAATTTATTTATGCATGTGTAAACCATATACTTTTCATAATTTAGTTGGTACTATTTATACCCATCAATGCAATGGCTGAGCGACAACTGTCATATCAAATAATAATATTTTAATAGTATATTGTGGGTCATTTAAACTTGATGTTGTGTATAATGCAAGCTATCAAAAAAATAAAATTTATTTAAAAGGTAATACATTCTAAAATCTCAGGGCGTTACAGTTTACACTTTAATTACCTAGTACACAAATTAATCATCTTGAAACATAATATTTAGGTTTCTTTATATGTTTCTACTTCATGTTTTTTTATCAAATCAGTTCCTTTAAAGGGTTTGTTTACAGGTTTGTTTACCGGTTTCTACACAAATTGGTCATCTTGAAACATAATATTACTTCGCACACAAATTTATTACATATTTAGGTATGTTTACAAGTTTCTACATCATGTTTTTTTGTACATCTCTTGGGTAGGCGGCCGATTATGGTGTGGGTAGAGTTGTGTCGGTGTCTTTTATTAGTAGTTAGTAGAGCATTAGGAGTTCAATTGAATTTTCATGTGCTAACTTTGATTTTTCATGTGCTAACTTTTTAAGAGGTGAAGCCTGCTTTGTAATCATTTGTTGGTTTCTTTTCTTTATCCTTCCAATGTTTGCTTGAACAAAGGACATAATCAATGCATGTGTTGATTTGCCAATAAAGAGAGATGATATAGTATAAAGTTCATTCTTTCATTGGAGGAACAAGTATTTATTTCATATAAGATTTGATGCAAGGATTGATTCTTTGCCCATGGTTCATTTAAAATATATTGTTTCTACAATACCAAACCATTGACAAATATTTATTACATCGATTCCATTCAATGTTTTTTCTAAATACAATTTTTAACATTAATATGTGTTTGATTATTGTTACTAATGAATTTTGCCAAATAAAACTACCGTTTATTATATTTACTATGTCAAACTAATTGATTGGTTTATTTATTGGAGAGAGAATTACTGAAGGACTTTAATAAGAGAAAGATAAGTATCCATAATCTCACACCTAAAACATGACTTTCAAATACAATGTTCAAGTTACAATATGAAGAAAATGAATACCCCAAAAAAACGATCGACTGATATTTCATTGGTTCATTTATTTCCACGAAATGTAATTTTATTATCATTACAACGGTCAAGAGAAGGGAAAAAATACAACAAAAACCCTACCACAGAATGTAATTTTATATTTGCTAGAAAAACCATGTTTCTTTAAATACAAAGTCCATGTATTTTTTTTGTGTTGTTCACTACTTAATATTATTTCTACCATGTATATCTTCTTTTATGTTTTATTAATCTATATTTTATCAATTTATAATATATAACAGTTTAAATATATCTCACGCTTCTTTCTAATATTCATGTTAATATTTTCTTTTATTTCACAAAACTTTATCCTATTGCTAATTATTTAATTGTGACCATTTATAAAAAAAAAATAGAGAGAATGTTCTGCTTGTAGCTGATATTTTATAAAGATGTGTATTTCATGATATGTTTTTATATTTTACTTTATATGTTTTTTTATCCAAAACGTTATGTGGTGACTTGAAAACATAAAAAAAAATATAATAATCATATGAAAAACATAATAAACATAACTGCCCACCTAGGTCAACAGGCACGAGGCATTGCATGAGTGAAGTACTAAAAAGCACTTACCACTAGAGACGAGAAGTCTAGTTTTTTTTTTTTTTTTTGAAAAATAAGCCTTAAAGGCGTTAAAGACCCTACTCCGTTGGATTGGACTCCGTTTATTCCAGTGAAGGACCGTTGTACCTATTTTTTCAGAAGAGTATACAACTGCAGCAACTTGGAATTAATTATCAGCTTAGATCCTCAGATGACAATCTCCCCTATTTTTTTCCTAAACAAAACAAATACTACTTATTTTTTTTCAAACTGCCAGACATAAGTGATGGGCACTGTAATAATTTTTCAGTAAGTAGCTTCAAATGCAGAGCAACCTTAAATTTCTGAACAAATCCACATACAAGTGACTTAAAAACACTGACAACCACAGATTTCAAAACACTTAAATATAAAATCATATGTTACAAGTTATAAGCATTATAAACGCTCGTCAAACATAGCCTAAATGGGACCGACAATTGCTTGAGCAAACGTTCAATAGTCCCTGCAATAAATTCTTTGGTAATTCTTCAAATTCCAACAATCAAGGAATATCCATTGACTGCACCAAACATCATGCATGGCAAGGTTTGCAGACCAATTCACACGCCAACCAAGACGCACACCACCCACCATCGATCAACCATCATCACTCCGTCACCGAACGTCGCTCCGACAACCGTACAGTCGTTGCAGTGTCAACCACCAAACCCAGTCCCCACCAGGTCCTCCCACAGCGTGCAGGCAGAACAGCCGATGACCACAGCACCGGCCAAACAAGGAGCCGCTGCAAACAGCATCACCAGACCACGAAACAAAACCAAAACAACACAGTGAAAGCAACCTTGTTCATTGTCTTCATCAGCCCGCCTTGATCAAAAACCCCTGAATCCAACTCAACCTTCGCTGCTCGAATCAGACGCCTACAGGGGGGACCAAAAAACAAACCGTATCGTCTCCAGAACACCAGTTCCAACCGAGAAGAGAAACCAAGAAGCCAAGCGACGCCAGAAGACGGATGCAAACTGCCAACAAGACGGATGCAAACTGCCAAACAAAACCGCCCATGGAGGCCAGACCAAAAACCCACAAAACACCAGAGAACACAGAAAACCTGCATAGAACAGGAGAGACAGCTCGTCGATATCCCTTCAACCACGACGCTGGAACTCCCAAAACCAGAATCAAGATAAAAGGGAGAACCAACAAATCAGATATGAATGGGGTTTACGGCCATTCCGTCCCCAAACCACCAGCATCCCCTCACCCTAATCTCAAAGAAAATGAAGAACCAGAGCACCATCCCTGAACCTGCATGAACAAGATAGGCAAAACATCGCAGCCAGATACCCATGGTGCCCTAATCCCATGCCATCTCCAAATCTTTGTCTTACCCAAAGTGACATGGCTGAGCAGATCTATACCACGTGCCCAAGGACCAACCAACTGAGTCGCATCCAAGCTTCATTAAAGAAGAACGAAGCGTCGCCTTAACCGCTGTGAGGCAAAACCATGAGTCAACCACGACCACATTGAAGAACCATGCCAAAGACGCTGGGTCTGCAACAACAAAGCCCTGACACGAGTGGCGAAGGGAGCAACACAAGGAAGGCCACACAGACAATCGATGGGAGATAACCACCGCACTGAGCCATCCCACCCGACCGAAGCAGACAAAACGAAACAAAGACAACAAACACAAGATGACCAGAGCGTCGCACACCACAAACAACGAAGAAAAACAAAGTGAGCACCCGACGAACACCATGGAAGCACAAGGAGAACCCTAAAACGGTGTTGGGAACGGGCTCCGCCGCAGCGCACACCGATCACCGAGGCGCCCCTCCCCTCTACATTGCGCTCTCAATCTCCTCAAAAAAATTCTCTAGCATTTCAGTATTCAGAAAGCAGGAACAACTAATTGTTGCTTCGGTGAATCCACTCATCCATCATGATTTCTTCCAGACCTTTTTTTTATCCCCTAGAAATGGGCTTAATGATTCTTAAACAAGCAACATTAGGCATAAAACAATGACGAAAAAAGCAAGTTTGCTTCACAATAGAAAAGTGTGAGCTTACTCACCCAATCCATGAGAAATACTGATGAAATGCATGAAAGTCAGCATGCAAGGTAATAGATAGATACATCATTGACAGCCATTAGTATTGGCATAGATACTACTAATGTATAGATACCGCTAGTATTTTCAGTTTCTTGAAACCTTAGACACTTTCCCATAAAAAACCAGAGCAAACTTCACTTATCACCATCTAATTCCTCTAAGCCAAAGGGAAAACAAGAAGATGATTGCATATGAAAGAGAGAGAAGCAACAAGGGAAAGCAAAAACATGATGCCTTCAAGGTACTTAGAATAACAAGAGGTTCACCGAACATTGAACAACAAAAACTTCAAGCAAGGTACGAGAAAATATATAGAACAACACGCCTAACAGTACAGACACTGGAAGCGCCGGCAAAGCCTTTTGATAAAAAGCAAGCAGCAACAAAGTAACAACAAGGCCAGCTATGATTGCAAGGTAACATGCATAAACTGAAAGGAAATTGTACATTGCAGCTCGGCCAACCAGCACGCTGTAGAAGATAAAGTCTCCAAGGCCAAGCTTTATTGCACCTGAAGATCCCAGCCCAATACTATCAGGCACCACATCAGAACAAATCAACGGTGCAGAGAGCTCGGAATCTCCTCCTGACACCCTCCCCTCTTCTGCTCCAACCATCCTTGTTTCAGCCACATTTCCAGCTGAAACCAAGGGCCCAGACATTGAATTTGAAGCCAAAACATAATTTCCATTGGGATTGGCATCCAATCCAGAAATTGAATTCAAATCTTGATTCCTTTCTCTCCATATCCTCCTCCGCTCTCCACTAGTACGGCCCCTTGAACTTGGATCATGGCAAGTAACTGGACGAGCCTCGTAGACGAGTGCAGGGATATCTTCATCCCTAGATATTGCAAGCTCCACCAGGAGTCTCAGTGGTCCACCGGGCAACAAAACAGCGGCAAGATCGTACAATGCCATGGCCACCAAGAGTACCCAAGTGGACCATTCAGGTAATAGAGTAAACCAATAAGCAACCACCACCCCAATGACAACCAGATATGATTGTGACACAAAGATTGCCATTTTGGGCATGAACACCGCTAATACACCAACCACAGCAAAGTTGAACAGAATAATCGAAAAAGTAATACAATCAATAGGCAGATCAAAATTCCTGATAGCAAACAGAGCAACCTCGCCGCCCATAAAGCCCAAAACCATGAAAGCCGAAAAACCCATGTAATATTTGAGAAACTTGGTGCATCTAAGGTAAAACAGGAACACCATGACGAAGGTGGCAACAGTGACAACGGCCACAAACAAGAGAGAGTTTAATAGGGCACCTTTGAATTTATCCCAGAACGAGTCTGAATCGCTCTCGGTGTAGGCGATGGTGGCTATAGTGCTCCCGTATGACGATTGGGATGAGGTATAGTTGGAATCTAGAAGGGTTACCAGAAGAACCACCGTGAACATGCAAGCGGAGACTGGAGTTACGATTCGGACGATTTCTTCCCCAAAAGAACCCAAGGCACTCGTGGGTCGAGGAGTCGAATCCATTGAAACTGAAGATTTAATCAAAGTCGGTTCTGATCCGAAAAGGGTGAGTTTTGAGGTAAGTCTGGTCCCAATTTGAGTTTCAGGTTAGCTAAGTAGATCAGACGCGTTTTTGGATATATTTATTATTTATTTATTTATGGGTCCCAATTTCAGTTTCACGTTATGTGTTTGAGGGGTATCGATGGAGGTCTCCCGTTCGCGTCCCCCTAAGTACTTATAATTATTGTAGATTTTCTTTATTTTTTTATATTCTCCCTCCGGACTGTGGTAATATTTTCACCGAATGTGGGTGCGAGATATAACATACGATTTAAAAGAGCCGATTCTATGAAATATTTTTATTTTTGATGGACCCGTCCATTGATTCGAAATTACCGTTCAAACTTATTTATCCCGAAATCCATTTCAATAAACATGAATGATGCGTTGTGTTCATTTTTTTTTAAATCGCACTTGTTTATTTCATTTTGATTTATTAAATACAATATTTAAATACATAAATTAACAATATATATAAACAATCACAATATATAATATAGAAATTATCAAAAAAAATATAAATAAAATTTAAAATAACATACACGACATTTGAGTTTTAAAACAATCACAATATATTTTTAAAACTAGATACTTGATGTATTCAAGGATCACTCATGATCACCGAGTTGAGGGAATCATTGATTAAATATCAATTTAAACCTGTATTAATTTTCTTCAACTCAAAAGTGCATTGTTTTCATCATCAATGGAAGTGAATAAATCTTTCTCAATCTATCATGCATATGGACCTCTCACAAAGAAACACAAATAAATCAAAGTGATACTCATAATATAGGAATCCTTTCGAATTCTTAATATAAACATCTCCTTCAAGATCACTATTGTGGAATATTCACTTACCACCCATTTGGAAGACTTTGTACTTCCTTTGGATGACTATAGATGGGAAAAAGTGAATCATTTACATCCTTGACACGGGTAAAAAAAGCATCCTCAAAGTTTTTGTCTTCCACCTACGAGTAGTGTTGGAGTTTTTTTTAATATTTAAAATACTTTTGTTTTTATTTTAAAGGAGGAGACATGGGAAACACTGTCATTATTCAAAAATGATAAAATGAGGGAATAATATGGCAAAAATGTCTGATGATCAAAACAATGCTATTTTTTGAATGAATTAAAATAATGTTATACAAATAATCACATAAGTTTTAAACTTAATTATGAGTATTCTAACTAATCAAATAATCATATGAAACATCAATAACTGATCTCATATTGAGAGAATGCATTATGTCGGACATCTGAAATATACAGTCAAGACTTTTCATAAGACAGTTTAAAACTATGGGTAAAAACACATTTAATTCGACCAACTGATTTGTCTCATGAGACCCATCGATGTATCAAGAAATTATGTAATTCTGAGTCTCACTTATTACTTAATAATTCCAATGCATTCCTCATATGAATGAGTGAATCATAACTATTGTGAAATATTGACTTAACACCCATTTGGAAGACTTTGTACTTCCTTTAGATGACTAGAGTTAGAAAGAGGTGAATCATAATAAATAAAAACATTCGTATTGAAAAACTAACATAAAAATGTTAATACTTACCTCAATCAATAAACATAATCATAAATCATCCAAAGTAATACGATGAATTGTAATAAAATCGTACATCCTCAGTCAAACTGATCATAAACCATCCGGAAAAATAATAAGGATGATATCAATACAACATATCCCTAGTAGATCATAAGAACAATAAAGCGTTGATGTCGTTGATGAATAGAAATATCATAAAAATGTCATTAAAAACATTTTTGAGAAAAACATGATTTTCACTTTGAAAATATTTTTAAAACTAAATGTCCACAAAATATTTTGAAAATATCCTTTGAAATATATAAATGAAGTTTTAAAACATCGAGTGGTCGTGATGATGGGAAATTTCGTACATGTCGTACATCTTAAAATAAAAATTCTTTTCACATTTTCAATAAAAGAGAAACATGTCTTCTTTGGAAAATGACACGAAGATTCCTTTTAAAACATTTTGTAAAAAGTCAAACATGGGTAAAAATGTCTTTAATAAATCATTTGGATAATATTAAAACATTTTTGAAAACCTTTTTAAAAAACATGGTTTTGGAAGAAAAAAAGATTTTCGACCGAAGATAAAAAAAAGTCGAATTGTCTTAAAAACATTTTTTCAATCATTTTAAGTACCAAAGAGAGGAAAAATGGTACCATTACTTGAAAAATTCCATGAATAACCAGTGGAGAAGAAAATAGACCGAGTTTAAGAAATATAAAATAATTTCCCTAAACGAGACTTAAACATAGACAATCCCGAATAATGATGAGATTGTGAAATGCACCCTAACCATTTTGGTAACATTTGAATCATAAGGCCTATAAAAGAAATAACTTCAAATGAAACTTTAAATACTATTAAGAAAAGTAGTTCATGACATAACATATCAAAAGGGGTAGTATATACACCACACAATGAAATAAGTGGTGAATATAACATATGTCTCATGGAAGTAAAAATGAGACGAGAAACCCTTACCTCAGGTTCGACTTCCTTAATATGTGTTTGAAACTATTGTATAATAAATATAGGTTTATTATACATTTATTACAAAAAAATACTCATATATCTCATACCATATATGATTTATTTATCGTATTTTATCACCAATTTTTTAACATTTCTTTGTTAAAATAACCATTTTCACGTGATAATTGCTTCGTTTTTCATGTATATTTTGATTCAGTAATTTTAGTCCATTTATATTGATTTTGGTTACATCATCTCTAGAATGTTATCCATGGTATAAATATTATATATATTCATTATATATATAATTAGAGTAATCTATAAAAGCTAGAGATAGAAAATGGATTACATCCTTCATGGAAACGGTAAGCCGTACGTAAGCATGAACGCAATTTCCATTTTTCTCGACTGATGGAATGAAAGGAAAATAAATGTTAATTCAGTTTTATAGAATCATCATTATTATTATATATATAATTTATATTAATCAAATTATTCCTTATTACCATCATTGTAAAAATAGAATGAAAAACATTTCACATCGCTACGTCGAGGTGGTAGTCCACACGTACGCATGAGTGATGTTATTGTTTTATAACGGATTAGAAGGTAAGAAGTTAGATGTGATATTATATTTCTAGAATTATGGTTAGTTCATAAATATCACATATATTCATTAACTTTACCCTTAATATCTTCCATGTAAAGCATAAGCGAAAAATGAATTTCATCACTTCGCGAGGCGATAGTCCGCTGTACACACGAGTGACATTATTGTACCCCCCCACAAAATGGTATGTAAGAAGGTATATGAAACAGTTAATTTCCTACTGGTCCGTTAATTTTCCAAATTTTGGTTGTTGGAGAGGTTCGGTTGCTGAAGGCTGGAAAAAGGGGGATTACACATTGTGTAACGGGATTACACGACATGAACATCTGTTTCACAGCTTGTCCTGGGCGGTTCATAGTGTGTAATGTTTCAGGGTTATAAAAATAAAATAAATCAAGAGGCGATGAGTTTTTTGGAGGAAACCAACCTCGAGGCATTACATGACGTGAACGGGTATTACACATCGTGTAATACCCCACTGCTGTAACATTTTAAGTTATTTTCCAACCGCTCGGGTTGTCAAACCCTATGGTTGCAATGATTCTCTCTTGACCCCAGGCGACCCAGCAACCCCTCTTCAGCGTTTTGAGGATTCCTTCATCAAGGATCGATTCCTAACTTCTCTCATTCAATCTGTAGCGATCCGTCTTCAATCTAAGGTGTGTTCTTACCTTGTTCTTACGGTTTCTTCTGGGTTGATCTCCTTTTCCTCCTGTTCTTCTTTCCATGTCACGGTGGATGTTCTCCCTTGGTTCTAATGGGGTTCTCTTTGGTTGTTGTTGGTGCGGTGGTGTCGCGACATCCTCAGATGGATGTAGATATTGCGGGGGAGGTGATCAGAGGTCTGTTACGTGATCCGTTCTCGTGTGAAGAACATTGAGACCCCTTCGAGATAGGATTTCCTTCATTTCTTCTTATTGTGCATCATGTGGGAAGGGTTTTACTTTTGTTTACCTGTGAATCACTGTTGTTCAGACCTAATTGAAGATAAATAATTGGCTAATTGAAATCGAGGGGTAAATGGGGTTTGTTCACATGCTTTTACAACATTGATATTGTTGTGATCTTGTGATTATATGGGCTAAACGTCCCACTGAAAATTGTGGCCATTGGGGGATTTATTTGCGCTGGTTATATTTGTTGTGGTTTCTGCTTTAGTTTTGATTATTGTGGTATCACCCTAAAATGAGAATTGGTTAATCATGTATATTCATCTAATGAATGGATGCCCCAAGATCATACTATTTCTGTAATAACATTTGAATTAACAAGTGAAACTAAATAAGGGATGCCTTAATAAATTTGAAATTTATGTTCTGCCTTGGTACGTGTGGTGATGTGATGCATGTGTCTGGGTTTGTTCTGGTTTGTGTTGTGGTGCGGTTGTGGGCACAATTGTGTGTTGCAGAATGGCTTGGGTGGTGTAATGAAATCTCAGGTTGAGAGATTGATTGATTGTGGGATGGATGAGAAGTGTTGTGCAACAGGACTGCGAAACTGGTTGTGGGTTGATATGTTGTCGAATTTGGTTGTACATGGATGGATAAAGAGGGATGACTTTGAAGAAGAATGATGATGGTTGGTATGGGTAATTCCCCCAAAGTTTCTCCATGAATGCATTTTTTTATGTTGCTTGTTGTGTGTTGTGTTTGGTAGTTTCCCAGATAGTGATGTAATAAATAAATGAATGAATAAATAAATAATTGTTTAATAAAGATTGGACTAGCGTGGGTTGGTTGGATTAACAGAACGAAAATGGTTAATTAAATTGGTTGGGGATACAAATTCGTTTTGTGGCATGTTGTGTGGTGTTGTGCATATAAAGGTAGCAACAAAGGTGGTAGTGTTGTGAGTTGGCTGTTGTTTGAAAACCCATAGGTTGGGCAGGGTGTTTGGTATCTTATATGTATATACTTGAATTTTCCTTGTGATTTCCATACACACCTCACCCTAGTTGATCACTATGTTCCAAACACCCCCATCGTCACAAGGGAGGGTGTCCTTCCCAAACATCCCAGTGGGAGGATAGATGGCCGACCACCTGCTCTTCCCTGCTCCTTCCAGGTAGTGATAACCCAAGATTCTTCGGGCATGTTGTGGTTTGTGAGGCCCAGGTGTGTGCAGACGAGTTGTGTGTTCCCAGGTGTCTTCAGGATGAGACGAGTTGTGCTTTCCTAGGTGCCTTCGAGATGGGATGTGATGTGGTTTGTGGCTCAGGTGTCTGCGAGTGAGATGTGGTTGTGAGGCACAGGTGTGTGTGGGTGGGGTGTGACATGGTATGTTCGGAAGAGGTGGGAGCACCATGACGTTTTCCGTTAGGGTGTGAGAGCGGCTAATTAGTGGGAAAGTGGTGCGGGGTACCCTATCATCGATGTGCTTTATATTATATTACTTGACTTGCGTTATTTGGTGAGCATGCCTTGGTGAGGTTAGGATGGTTAGTATACCTGCTTAGGTGCTGTTTGGTTCTACTGTTTTCTCACGGGTGCATTAGCATGCCTCTTTCACATGTGTATGAGAGACTTTGGTTTTCTTACTGAGTATACTTGTATGCTTACCCTACATATGTAAACTACTTTTAGGTTTCTAGGAAGATTTCGTGGGCCGTGCTGGACCCTACTAGCTCGAATATTGATAGTTGTCGTGTCGCTGCTTAGCCTTATTTTTGGTATTTCACTACGGGAAAAATGAATATTTGTGACGGGTTATTTGCGACGGGATTTATTCCCGTCGCAAATAGTAGGTTATTTGCGACGGGGTTTCATCTCCCGTCGCAAATAGTTTGGCGCGACTTGCGCGCCAAAACGCGCGAATATTATTTGCGACGGGAGACATCTTCCCGTCACAAATGGTTTGGGGTGACTTGCGCGCCAAACCGAGCGAGGCTTCCGCGTCAAACCGCGTGAGGCTTGCGCGCCAACACTGTTTGCGCGCGCGAAGTCGCGCAAGCCTATTTGTGACAGTACCCGTCGCAAATAACCGGCGACGGTTAATAGGTATTTGCGACGGGATGACGTCCCGTCGCAAAAAAAGTGTCGGCATGCACTATTTGCGACGGGTCCCATCGTGAATACCCTTTTAACCGCCGACTGTAATTAATGCAGGCGAGGGTATTTACGACGGGCCCCGTCGCAAATAACCCCATTTGCGACGGGAAACCCATCGCAACTAACCCCGTCGCAACTAATCTAACCTATATATACCCCCATCCGTTTTTTTCCCAAATCACTCAAATCTCCCATTCCTTCTTTTTTCAATCTTCAGTTTTGAGGAGAAAATTTCTTAAAGTTCAAGTTTTTTATACGAGAGCAATTGGAACTTTCAGAATATCAAAGTTTAAGGTATTTATATTTTATTTTTTTTATATTTATTTTATTTTTTTATGTTAATTTTAATTGTTGTTTATTAGTTGTAATTAAATTAGATTTCAATTGATTTTTATTTATATTTATTTTTAATAAGAAATTGATATTGTTAGTAATAATTATAAATAATTAGTGTTAATTTGCAATAATTAGATCTAATTAGTAATAATTACATATAATTAGTAATAATTTGATATAATTAGTAATAATTTGATATAATTAGTAATAATTTGATATAATTAGTAATAATTAGATATAATTAGTAATAATTAGATATAATTAGTAATAAATAGATATAATTAGTAATAATTAGTAATAAATAGATATAATTAGTAATAAATAGATATAATTAGTAATAAATAGATATAATTAGTAATAAATTGATATAATTAGTAATAAATTGATATAATTAGTAATAAATAGAAATAATTAGTAATAAATAGAAATAATTAGTAATAAATAGAAATAATTAGCAATAAATAGAAATAATTAGCAATAAATAGAAATAATTAGCAATAAATAGATATAATTAGTAATAAATAGATATAATTAGTAATAAATAGATATAATTAGTAATAATTAGTAATAATTAGTAATAATTAGTAATAATTAGTAAGAATTAGTAACAATTAGTAAGAATTAGTAACAATTAGTAAGAATTAGTAATAATTAGTAATAATTAGTAATAATTAGTAATAATTAGTAATAATTAGTAATAATTAGTAATAAATAGTAATAAATAGTAATAAATAGTAATAATTAGTAATAATTAGTAATAGTTAGAAATAAATAGTAATAAATAGTAATAAATAGTAATAAATAGTAATAAATAGTAATAAATAGTAATAAATAGTAATAAATAGTAATAAATAGTAATAAATATTAATAAATAGTAATAAATAGTAATAAATAGTAATAAATAGTAATAAATAGTAATAAATAGTATTAAATAGTAATAAATAGTAATAAATAGTAATAAATAGTAATAAATAGTAATAAATAGTAATAAATAGTAATAAATAGTAATAAATAGTAATAAATAGTAATAAATAGTAATAAATAGTAATAATTAGTAATAATTAGTAATAATTAGTAATAATTAGTCATAATTAGTAATAATTAGTCATAATTAGTCATAATTAGTCATAAATAGTCATAATTAGTAATAAATAGTAATAAATAGTAATAAATAGTAATAAATAGTAATAAATAGTAATAATTAGTAATAATTAGTAATAATTAGTAATAATTAGTAATAAATAGTAATAAATAGTAATAAATAGAAATAAATAGTAATAAATAGTAATAATTAGTAATAATTAGTAATACTTAGTAATAGTTAGTAATAATTAGTAATAATTAGTAATAATTAGTAATAATTAGTAATAATTAGTAATAATGAGTAATAATCAGTAATAATCAGTAATAATCAGTAATAATCAGTAATAATTAGTAATAATCAGTAATAATTAGTAAGAAAAAAATTATATTATCAATATTTATAGTAGAACAATATTAATATTATTAAAATAATAAAAAAATTATAAAATATTAAAATTATCAATATTGGCAACAGACTTTGCTCTATTCTTAACATGTTCAAATCTCAAAGAGTCGCCAATTGTCAGGTCATGCACAATATAAAGTTTGTGTCAACTATGTCCAATGTAAATTCTACAATTGTCCTTGCATGGTTGATCACCTCGCAAGTAGTATTACAGTAGGACAACCTAAGTCATGACCTTCTCATCTAAGAGAATTATCTCAATGACTCTTTACACAGACCATTCTTCCTTGAAAATTTAAGGGAAATATACTGATATCCCCTCAAATTATTAAGGAAGAATGATCTGTGTAAAGGGAGCGAGATGATTCTTAGAGATGAGAACGACATTAGTTTGGTCGTCCTATTGCAACACTACTTGCGAGGTGATTAACCATGCAAGTACAATTATAGAGTTTACATTGGACATAACAGACACAAATTTTTTATTGCGCATGACCTGACAATTGGCGACCCATTGAGATTTGAACATGTTAAGAATATAGTAAAGTCTGTTGCGAATATTGATAATTTTAATATTTTATAAATTTTTTATTATTTTAATAATATTAATATTGTTCTTTCATAAATATTGATAATATAATTTTTTTATTACTAATAATTACTAAACGAAATCTGCTTGGATAATGAAGGAAAAATTTGTAATCATCTCCACAACGATGATTACCAAATTTCCTTTCATTATTCAAGCAGTTTTCATTTTGCTAAGTATTGCTAAGTATTGCTAAGTATTGCTAAGTATTGCTAAGTATTGCTAAGTATTTCTAAATTAGTAATAATTAGTAATAAATTGTAATTATTTATTTTCTTTTTTCAGATAATGTTTTTATAATTTCAAATTATTCAAAAATAGTGATGATTTTATATTTTATGTAGAAAAATATGGAACAAGGAAGTCGACATCAGTCATTATTAGATGACCATGCTTGGATAAATCAGCGCAGAAATCCAAATGGTTCTGGTTTAAATCCTATATATATTGAGGGTGTTGAATCTTTCTTAGCATTTACATCATCAAAAACAGAATATGTTTCAGAAGGCACAATTAAGTGTCTTTGTAAAAAATGTGCTATGAGAATGTTTGACACATTTAACAAGGTTGGAGGACATCTTTTGCGGTTTGGTTTTCAACCAGATTATGTTTTCTGGTATCAACACGGTGAACGCAATTCCAAAGAAGATCCTAATAGCTTGATTCCGGATCCATCACGGTTTCAAAATTTAGTACATGATGTTATAGGTTCATCTGTGCAACAAACTGAAACTCACGATGATATTGATTTAACTCCTGAGTTGGCACCATCCGAATTTTATGAATTGTTGAGGTCTGCTGAGGATGCATTATATCCTGGTTGCAAGATAAGCAAATTAGAAGTAGTTGCAAAATTTATGGATATTAAATTAGATAATGCAATGTCAAACAACTATTTTGATCAGATATTTTCTTTGATTAAAACACTTTTACCTGAAGGAAATGTGTTGCCTGTAAATTACTATGAGAGCAAGAGGTTGATTCGTAATCTGGGCCTTAGTTATTGGAAGATTCATGCATGTCCAAATGATTGCATCTTATATTCTGGCGAAAATGAGTCATTGTATAATTGTCCCACATGTGGAAAATTGAGGTATAAAGAAGCTCAACCAGGGAAGTCTAGATCGATTCTAGTAAAATAGTTGAGATATTTCCCCCTTACACCCAGGTTGCAACATTTATTTATGTCTCAGAACACAACGTCAATGATGTCATGGCACAAAACCAAGATTTTAAGTGATAAAAGCTTGAATCATCCATCTGATGGTGATTCATGGAAACATTTTGACCGTCTGCATTCTTCTTTTGCTATAGAAGCCCGAAAAGTGCGATTGGGTCTTTCTATTGACAGTTTCTGTCTGTTTGGTTCTTATGGTAGTCAGTATTAATATTGGCCTGTCTTTATAACTCCGTACAATTTGCCTCCATGGATGTTAATGAAGGAGCCTTATATCTTTTTGACTCTATTAATCCCAGGACATCCAAAAAAAATATTGATGTTTATTTGAAACCATTGATTGATGAGTTAAATGCATTGTAGAGTGATGGTGTTAATACATATAATGTTTTTGCGAAACAAAATTTCATATTAAATGCTGCATTGATGTGGATGATTAGTGACTTTCTGACATATGACATGTTATCTAGTTGGAGTACACATGGTCCAAAATCATGTCCTTACTGTATGAAAGAAAACAAAGCCTTTATGCTCGTCAATGGAAAAAAACCTTGCTATTTTGATTGTCATTGTAGATTTCTTCCAACCGATCATCCTTTTCGGAGGAATAAATATCATTTCAGAAAAGGTACAATTGAAAGGGATGAACCTCCAAAGATGATCTCAGATACAGAGTTAAAATCAGTTTTATTTTCATTACCCCCCATTACATTTGGACCAACAGTAAACCAACAGAAAATTCATGGCTTTGGGAAAGAACATAATTGGATAAAACAGAACATTTTTTGGGATCTTCCGTATTGGTCTGATTTGTTGGTCCGCCACATGTTGGATGTTATGCATATTGAGAAGAACTGTTTTGATAATTTATTTCATAAAGTTTTGGATACACCAGGTAAGACCAAAGATACTGTAAAGACACGATTAGATATTTCCCAAATTTGCAGGCGACCAGAACTTGAACTATTTGAAAATATCAGATCACAGAGGTTAATGAAGCCAAAAGCATCTTATACACTGTCCAAAGAGAGTCGCTTATTATTTTTTCAGTGGATTGAAGATTTGAGACTTCCAGATGGCTATGCTTCCAATTTGGGTAGATGTGTTAAGAATGGTTATATTACTAGATTAAAAAGTCATGATTGTCATGTTATAATGGAAAGACTTATGCCGATTAGATTCAGAGGTTTGTTGAATTCTATGATTTGGGATTTGATAACAGACATATCATATTTTTTTCGAGACATTTGTGCAGTGACAACAGACTACGATGCACTAAGAAAACTGGAAGAAGATGTTGCTGTAATTATATGTAAACTGGAAAAAATCTTTCCACCGGCTTTCTTTGAGTCAATAGAATATCTGATATTAAATTTTCCACATGAAGCTAAATGTGGAGGCCCAATACAGTTTCGATGGATGTACCCATTCAAGAGATGCATGCAGAAATTGAAGAAAAAAGTACGTAACAAAGCATCAGTTGAAGGCTCAATTGCTGAAGCTTATTTGCAAGAGGAAATTTATTTTTTCTGCTCCCATTATTTTGAATCTCAATATCCCTCAAAACAAAATCACATGGGATGAAATGAGGGGAATGTTAATGAAGAAATGAAAAATCAATTAACAGTTTTTAATCATCCTAATCTTGGTTTTGGTGGAGTTCATGAACGATGGCTTTCAGATGATGAACATCATAGAGCTCATACATACGTTCTGCTCAACTGTGAAGAAATGACATCATTTTTCATGTGAGTGATTTTATCACTTATTCTATAATTTTTGTTATAGTATTTGACCTTATTTTATTTGTAGGTTATATGATAATCATATCAAGAAACAACTTCCACAAATTACAGCAGCTTCTCTTGAAGAACGCAGACAATTTTTTTTTCTCAATGGTTTCAAAAACTGGTAACATAAATTATTGATGGTTTAATATCAATTTCGTTTATTATTTATTATATTGGTAATTGTTTTATAAATTTTCAGGTGTCTCAATATGCTGATAAAATTGATAAGCGACTATGTATATTGAGTAACCCACCATCCAAAATGGTTAAATCTTATAATGTATATGTGGTGAATGGTTTTCGATTTCATACACATGCATATGGGGAATCAAAAAAAATAATGAACAATGGATTTTTCTTGAGAGGATCACATCACAGAGAAAGTGAAGTTGACTTTTATGGAATTTTGGATGAAATTATTGAGCTGTGTTATCTAGGACAAAATTATATAACAATGTTTAAATGTCAGTGGTTGGATACTGAGAGGTTTGCATGTTTATCCGACTCATGGAATCGTCGATATTAAATATAAAAGTCTTCTTGCAGTAAATGAACCATTTTTACTGGCTCAACAGGCACATCAAATTTATTATACAAAGTACTGTGCTACTTCAAGAGACTTGAGCGATTGGTGGAACATAATAAAAATGAAATCTCGGGAAAATCAGTTTACTCAAAATGAATGTGGTTCCGCTGAAGTGGAAGGAATTGAAATCTCTCAAGAGACTACTCAAAATACATCTGATTCACAAAAAGACATGAATATCGATGACGAAACCCCACAATTAAGGATCGATGGTGATGGAGATGTTAATGATGTTACAAATGAATTTGAAATGACAAGAGATGTTGAAACTGAAACTCATATGGATATTGATGATGCTGAAGAAGAAGATGAAGACATTGACATTGACAGCTATGGAGAAGAGGATGAAGATAAACATTGACACAGTTAAATGATGGTTATAATCATAACTAATATATATCTATATATAATAGTTATTTTCAATTATCTGCTAACAACAATCATTTTTGTGTTTCAGATGGACTCTGATCTATTGCGTGAGTTAGAGGAGCCTGAGCTACCTTTGGATGAGGGAGACGTGAGATCATCTGACCCTCATCCTACTAGTGGTTTAGGAGGTATGTAGAGGGGGTGTGGTCTTGCGCGATTGATGATTCCTGACCCTATCCCCGAGCGACGTCCATGTCTTGTTTTCGATCCATGCACACGGAGGTATGATAACCTATATATTTTAGTTAGATTTCATTAATTTATTTATATATATACTAATTTTTTGATTATTTATTCTTTTTTCACAGTTTTGAGCATGTAGCTATTGGACAGGGGAGCGCTATCTTGCGCAGTTATTTTTCTCAGCTATGGATCACATGGGAACAAATTCCCGTTGATGTGCGATGCGACATGTTCCATCATTGGCTAGTACGTAAATAAATAATATTTATTTTCAAATTTATTTTATTAACAAATTGATATTATAAATTATTTTTAGGGTTTATGGTATCCTATTGATGACAGCATGCGCGACGCTATCCACGCGGCATGACAGATTTCTATGCGTGACCGTTTCCGTCAGTTTTTGCACAATTTGAGAAGGACAACCATTAAGAAAGCAGGCGTGATGGAATTTGATGAGTTGTGTAGAGCCCACTGACCAGAGTACATTTTATCTCAGGTTTGGGATGTATTATGTTTACACTGGTTGAGTGGTGGATTTCAGAGGAGATCTTCAGTGGGGCGACAGAACCGGGGGAGACAGGAGGTGACGCATCGAGCTGGTAGCCATACATTCAGTTTGCATAGAGAGCATCTGGTAAGTATATTTTTTAAATATTTTATGTAACTTTAAATATAAATAGTTTATTTTATATTTCTGTAGGCAGTCGAGCATCCCGATTTTATGGAGTTCGACGTTTATCGGAGGATGTACAGTGATCCAACCACTGGAGAGATTAGAGGTGATCGCCAACGTCAGATTGTAGTTATTATTATTTTTTCAGTTTGAAAATTAACTGCATATAATATTTTCACAATTTTAATTTTAAATTGGAATTGAAGGAGTCATATGAGGTTGCAACCTCTCAGACACAGGCTGAGAGTCAGGACGAGACTACTGAGCAGACTAGTGCTCACCATTTTGATGAGGTGGCATAGATGCAAGCAACTCAGTATGGCCTTGAGAGGGCAGAGTAGTTGGTATCAGCTCTCATTTGACTCCTAGTACTTATTATGGTACTGCTGCGATGTCAGCGTCCAGCTCGAGAGGAGCTCGTGAAGAGGAATCATCTTCTGGCTCACAGTATGAGGAGCAGTTGCGAACTCAGTCTGAGCTTATAGAGACTTTGCAGAAGCAGCATGAAGAGATGTGTTGGCGGCAGCAGCAGCAGTAACAGCAGCATGAGGAGGAGATGCATCGATGGCAGCAACAACATCACGAGCAGATGGAGCACATGCGCCGTCTGACTCGTAGTTTAGGGATGTAGTTTCCTCCACCATCTCCTTTAGCTCCTCTACCTCCTCCAGAAGACGACCCCCAATGATTTTTTTATGTTAAAAACATTTGAATTTAATATTGTAATATGAATTATTTACATTTTCTGTCTTTTATATCGGTGCAAATATTACATAATTTAATTTTTAATATTTTATTATTTTTTATATTTTTTTTGTGAATATTGAGAATTTTAATATTTTTTTATTTTTTTATTATTTTAATAATATTAATATTATTTTATTAAATATTTTTTTTAGTAATATATTTTTTAATGTTTGTTTATTAACTAATAATAATAATAATAATATTTTATGATTTTTTTATTTTCTTTTTGTGAATATTGAGAATTTTAATAATAGTAATATTATTTTTTCAGTAATCGTAATTTTATTAAATATATTTTTTTAAAATTAATTTATTATTTGCGACGGGACCTTTTGCGATGGGGTTCCTTCACAAATAGTATTAATAAAATATTTTTAAAAAACATATTTGTGACGGGACTACTTACCCGTCGCAAATACTTTGTTGCGACGGGCCCTTCGCCGAACGTTTTATATATATGTATATATAGTTTTTGTGACGGGAAGGCGGGCCCGTCGCAAAAAAGTTTACGTATATATAATGCATATAATTGGAGGCTTATTTGCGATGGTGATGTTTCCCGTCGCAAATAATTTTATTTGTGATGGTTTCGTCGTAAATAAAAGTATTTGCGACAGCGTTTTATGCAACGGGCTATTTACGACGGGATACCATCGCAAATAGCCCGTCGCAAATACCAAAAATTCTAGTAGTGTTTTAATTTGGAGACTTTGTATTGTAACAATTCTATTATTTTTAAACATGCATGTGGGATGATTTTGGTTTTCTTTTATATATGTCTTGGAGTTTCTTTGTGGATGATCCATTATATCTCCCAATCTTGTTTTCTTAAAAAGGGTAATGCCTTCTATATTTTGATATTTGTACACCCTCGGTGCTAGTTTCCAACATGGGGCCTACTGGAGGTAGGACTTGGGGGTCACTATCTCCCTTTATTCATTGCCATCCCATGAGAGGTATCTTTGGGAAAGGGGGGTCGTGACAGAGTGGTATCAGAGCCGATGATTGAGAGATAAGATGAATTTTGAAGTTAGACACAGTGAGGATTGCATGAGATGGTATGGAAATAGTTCTAGTTGACCTTGGTGTGTGTCATAGGTCAGGGAGACCAGCTAGGACATGGGATTTTATGCCCCCATGATCCAGTGCATGGACTCTGAGCTTATCGAATGACCAAGTGAGACGAACCTGCTTGCTGGGTAGGAGACCTAGGAAAGATACATGCATCATAATGACTTGTGTTTTTATTTGAATTGGGTTTATTTAAGAAGGTCAAAATGGATAAAATAAATAAAATGAATTAAAACAATTTTTAATAAAATTCCATATTATTCGGGCTTAGGAAATCTTTGTTTTCCTTTCAGCTATGGCTCATGGATGTTTTCCGTGTGTGGATCAGGTAGTGAAAGTTCAGTAGGCTGATCCGGTTGATCGTAGTAGGGTTAATCTGGCTGAGGAAGACGATTAGTGGAAGAGAGCGTTGCGTGCCTTCCAGTGGCAGGCTTTGAGAAAGTACGAGGGCAATGTTTCTAACATAGAGATAGTGGGTTGGCTAGAGGAGCTAGAGATTGCCTTCAGTTTGATTTGGGCCCCGATAGAGTACAAGGTTACTTTGGAAATTAGTCAGATATGGGTTGCTGCACGTTAGTGGTGGATGTTGTATCTAGGGGAGCGAAACAAGCTAGATGTCTTGTGGGTTGACTTCCATAGGGAGTTCTGAGTAGAGTTCCTTTCGTCGACTATGAAGGCTGAGAAGAGGTAGAAGCTACTCCCCATTTGGTAGGGGAGTATGTCAGTGCAGGAGCATGAGATCAAGTTCAAGGATCATCTCCGCTTTTCCCCTGATATTTTTCCGGATGAGGAGTCTTGTGTGAGACCTCTCGAGGAGGCACTTTACCCTTCTATCTAGTATACTGTTACTCCTTTTATGTTTCCAACGTATCTAGAGGTTCAGAAGAAAGTGGAGGTGATCGAGCGAATGCACTCTCGAGGAGGTCTAATGTGAGAGGGGAACCAACAGAGTTCTTACAGAGGCATAGTTGTCAGTAGAAGGTCTCAGGTGTTAGGACCTTTGAGGTTTTGACCAACAGGATATGACCTCAGCATATTTCTTACTGTCCTTCTGGTGCTAGCGACCTCCATGCCTTTTCTATGGGCTTGGAGTTGACGTGTTTATTCTGTGGGGTTAATGACCATATTCAGAACCAATGCCTAGTGGATGCTCAAGCTCAGTTTGAAAGAGGTGGGAAAGCTCAATGTTAGCCTCAACAATAGTTTACAGTGAGAAAGTTCCGGTAGCTAGGACAATAGGATTTTGCTCCGCTGATGGGAGATGGAGAAGGTAGAGGCCTAAATCAGGATGTTCCTTGTGTTTAGGGACTATGACCCGAGCATGGTCGTGGAGGTGGTCTTCATCAAAGAGGTATAGGAGTTGGGTGTGGTCAATTGCACGCAACAGAGACAACAGTTCAAGTAGGCCCTGATTAGCCACTAAAAGAGGATAATATTCATTGTTTATATTATAATATTCATGTGCTTTATTAATCATAAACACCATTTTTAGTGTATTTTACACTTTGAACATTATTTTATATTATAATTGTAATTACTTCTTAAAATGCACTATTACATGGTATATTTTTGAACACCATATAAAATACCCAATGATATTGATTTTATTTTCATATTTAATTTTTAGGTTTCTCATTACATTTGGAACAATTAATACTTTTTAAGTACTTGAATATTCACATTGGAAGACCACCAAAATGGGCTTTCATGGCAACACATTTTGGGAAAAGTAAATTGTCCATCATCCTAATAAAGAGACTGTAGAGGCCAAGATCCAAGCCCAATGATTCTCAAAATTTAACTGAATATAGAGGAAATCATGGGGAACATTTAATCCAATAATGAAAATAGCTAATTCAGATGTTTTAATGGAGTTCCATGCGTCCCAAGTTGGAGATAAAATTCTAGGCCAGATTCTGCGACCCAGGAAAATAACCCACCATTTTGACCATATCTAGAAATTCAAAAATCTATTTGGGGTGAAACTTTACATAAAGTCAGGGGACATCCGGAGCCTCATTTTATTCTTCTATGGAACACTCCAATTCGGCCATCTAGAAGATCATATTGGTGCCTCTGTTTTGTGGATGAAAGTTGAATGTCATTTCAGGTCAAGGGTGGAAAAGTCTAAATTCCACAAACTTTCCACCACCTTAGGCCTACCAAAATCAAGTGGGAAGACTTGGATGATTGGGGGATCGACCCAAGACTCTTGAAATTCCTATTTAAGGTAGTGTTAGTGGAGGAGTTTATCATCTTTGGTTCTTGGTTTCATTGTAATGTTATGCTGCCGCTTTGTGTTTGTAATCACATTCCTTTCTCATGTAATTTGTTCAATTCACCTTAGTTTCTTAATAAAATTTCTTCTTATCCTCTTATTATTTTTTTCTTCATATCACGTTGATACTGTTGGATTAAGGTGCAAATTTATTCATACCAAACCTTGTGAAATTGTCACACAATGGTGGAGTGATCATTATTTCATTGTTTTTTTACTTCTTCAATTCCTCCCTCATGAGTCTACTTCCCGCTTCCATTGAAACCATAGCATCAATGGAGGGATAACTCACTTATGGGTTGATCAAAGGGAGTATCAAGGGGTTGTATTGGATGTTATTTATCACCCTATTAATGTCTATCACTTCTTTTAATTGAGATTTTTATTTGATGATTTTAAAAATTCTTCGTCCTTGTTGAATTTTAAGGCCACATACTTCAAGTGCTAATATGAACCTATACCTTGGAGTGCTCATAAATTTGATACTCCAAGTGTATAGGTGATTAATATTACAGTGTTTTTGTATTAAACCAGTAAGTGATGAAGTTTTTTGATCTTCTTGAATAAACCCATCTCGAATATAAGAAATTGAAATTATTAAAAAAGAATTTCATCCAATCCACCCCCAAGCGATATCCTAGGATCAAATCATTCTTTTAAATTGAATTCACTTAAGTATATTAGTGTCCAATTAAACCTATCTAAAATAAACCCCAAAGTTGGCCACTTCATAGCCCAAAAAAATCCATAGAATGTACGTGTTTGTAGGTTACATCTTAGGTCTATGAGGATTCGAAAACCCAAGATAAACTACAAGCGACCACTTAACCCTAAAATCTTGGGTAAATTTAGGTGAGACCAAATTTTGGCACCATTTATGGGGACCTAAGTAAGTTATCTTAGACATTAGAATCCTTTTCTCACCCCAAGCTCTCTATTCTCACTCCCATTTCTCTTATATTTTCACCTTTTTGTTTGTGTGTGTCCTAAGAATCTCAAATCCTAGTTTCAGTCTACTCCAATGGAGTCTCTTCAACATTACCCCATCATAAAAACATATTGGAATCAAATTGAAAATAATTATTGGGAAGACCCTAACTTAGTGAATTTCTTTGATCATACCTTTAATGATCACCCCACACCCGATGAGATTCAAAATCATTTAAATGATGACTATTTAAGGGATAAATTTCCAGACCTCTCAAGGATGGTTGAAGATATCGATCTTGGGGAAGTCTATGATGTACCTCATACAAATTCTATTCCTCAAAAATTGACTGAAAAATTGTGTAATCAAATGGATAGAATGAATTCTGAGGTTTCATATTTGAGGTTAGAATTAAAAAGCATTAAAACTTGTGAGGAACCCATCCGTACATCGACTGTCCCTTCCATAACCTTATGCGGAGTGTCTATTTTCCCACAAACCTCTCATGAATTTACTAAAAAACCAACTTTTGGATTTGGGGTAGCTGAATAGAATGAAGTAATTGTTGAAGGTTCTTTAAATCAGGAGAAAATTGACTTCATGTATTCACAAGAGGGTTATTTGACATCATGGATTGAGTATCTTGATTATAGCTCCATGAATGATTTTTCAGAACCACCATTCAGTAAACCATTAGAAGAAATCACTAACTCTAATCCCATACCCTTTCATGAAACTAATCTATAAATTTTTTTGGCTAAATATTATATTAAAAAGGAACCAATTCTATTGAGAAATTTTGAAAATGAAATTGAGTTTGATTCAAAGTCTCAACCAGTGTTTGAATCTGTTATCCAACCCAAGCTTAAATTCAAGGTCCATACATCCTCTCTAAAGTCTTCCTTTATAGGGGATAATAAAAAACATTCAGTCAACATTTCATCCTCTCTTGATGATAATAAAGATATAATTCCCCTTATTGTATTAAGTAAGATTAGGAAATCGATTGGATAGATCTTTTTGATATTCATGTGTTTATCCAATACATTGGGACCTATATGGTTTTTCTTCAGTAAAATCCAAAACCTTCCTATCAACCCCATTGGAGACTCAATCATAATCTAATTAATGTGGTGAAAATTTTAATCCTTAAAATGTTAAAAGTTGGTTTTGGATAAGTTGGGGGGTCTAAGTCAAGCTAACAACTTTAAACAAAAGCGTTGCATAGGAGGCAACCCGTGGTTTTCATATTTCTAATCACTGTGAATCATCTTTATTTTTCAAATAGGATTAATGAATCATTTTGATATTTAATTTTTTTTATTACTTAATCAATCAACTCTGAATATGATAGTACCTTAGACCGTTGATCTATTCTTTTATTATGAGTATGGATGGGTATGAAAGGGGAGCGCCGTATTCATCCGTGTCACGTGGTGTGATCCCTGAGTAATACCTTACCTAGAAATTTAAAAAGAAGACAATGTATCATCAATTTATTTTTATTTTTATGTGTTTGTAGGTTAAAATAAAAATACAAAAAAATATAATAATAATTAAAAAAATTAAAAGGACAAGTCTTAGGTCATGGGGCAAACCCCATCACAATCGGCGAAGCCACGGGGACTCGAACCCGGGACCGAAGGGAGACAGGGGCACGTGCTTACCACTAACCTATAGCTTATAGTGATTCCTTATTCTATAATTTTTATATATATACTTATATTTTACTTTTTTTATTATATAAATAAATACACACACATATATATACATATTGTTTTTTTGTTTGTTTGTTTTTCTTTTTTCAACTAGGGAACTCTACGAGTGACATGGATATCAAAGGACTAAATTGGAGCAGCAAGAACTTCAACTTCAACCACCAAGTGACTTCATTTCATGATCCTCATTTTCAATTTCCGTTTTGAACTCACCTTCTCTGCCTCCACCCCTTCTAAATTTTCTTTTCTTCAAACACTGGGGACAATGTTATTTTAAGTTAGGGGGGAGATGAAATAAAAAAATTGATTTTGTGTAAAAAAATTGTTTTTTTTGTGAAAAAAAAATGATTTGAAAAAAAGTGTGCCTTAATGGAAGGAAAAGTTCCTTTAACCTTGAACATGATAATACACATCTCACACTTTGAAATTTAATATAAAATAATTTTGCATGCTTTGATTTTGATTTTAATACAAGTTTAAGTTCATGTTCATAGATTTTGGAAAGTGCGGTTGTCTGATGCGATTTTTCACCATTTATATTTTCATCCATTTAATAAAAAAAATAAACACAATGCACGTCCACTATTGTAAATGGAGGATATACCAACAGAAATTTTCCAATAGTTTTCATAAACCATTGGATTAGGGATGTCGAGAGGTCCTTACCCAACAGTTTCACTAAACCATTGGAATTGAGATTTTTATATGAGTTTTACCCAACAGTTTTATAAAACCGTTGGGATATGTGAGTTTTATATGGATTTTACCCAATGGTTTTATCAAACCGTTGAGATATGTGAGTTTTAGGTGGGCTTTCCCAATGGTTTTTCAAACTATTGGGAAAGTTTTCCCCTAAATTGTCAACAGACCCAATTCCCCATCCGTGCGATTGAAAGCCTAAAGTCAAGACCTAAAGAGGATCTTTATCGCTCGAAAAATTATTCCACCAGATCCATCTTCAATCAAAAAATTGTTTTGTTCTGCACTTGAAATCTATAAGTGGTACCTTAGGTTTAATGTTTTTCATCTATTTTTTTGTTTGTTGTTTTGATTTGGCCTAAACCCGAGGTCCGTGCAGTATGGTATACCCAATAATTGCAATTTGATTTATTTTCTGTTTTTGTTCTACACTTCAACTATCATGACTGTATGAATCAAATTTATTTGAATTATTTATATCCACTCCTTTTTAGAGTTAGTGAACCATATGAAGGGATTGGGATTGGTTAGGGTAGTGGTGTAGGTGTTTTTCCATTTTTAGCGGGGTGATATGGTAGTTTCTATAGACTTTAGTTTACTTTATCTTAATTATGTATAATTTTAAGTTTGTATCAATTTGGTTTACTTTGAGCCTATAATACTTATTTATAATATTCCTGAGGTTAATAAGGTTGTTTACATGTAAACCATCATACTATAACACTAATATGGAGATATTCTTAAGAATAATCCATGTAAATTCTTGTTGGATATGTTGTTAATCATATAAAAGGGTTTTTATAAAGAATTATAATATATGAAGTATTTAACATTTGGGGGGGCTGTTCAAGTGAAGTTGAGGGGGGGATATGCAGGTAGAGGTGAGGTGGGGGGGTGTACAGGTGGGGGGTGGGCTGTGCAGGTCGGGGGGGGGGGGGAGGGGGGATGTGCAAGTGGGGGGGATGTGTAGTGGGTGAAGGGGGATGTACAGGTGGGGGAGGGGGGGTGTGCAAGTGTGGGGGGGGGAGTGTGCAGGTTGGGGGGTGGGGTGGGTAGGTGGGAGTCTGTTGGGGGGTGAGGTGGGGGGGGGGATGTGGGGGTGTGCAAGTGGGGGGGGGGGGTTGTCCAGTGGGTGGATGGGAGGGGGGTGTGTAGGTGGGGGGGGGGGGATGTGTAGTGTGCAGGTGGGGAGGGGGGGGGGGGGGGTGGAGGGGGGCTGTGCAAGTGGGAGGGGGGTGCAGGTGGGGGGGGGGGTTGTGCAGTGGGTGGATGGGAGGGGGGTGTGCAGGTGGGGGGGATGTGCAGTGTGCAGGTGGGGAGGGGGTGTGTAGGGGGGAGGAGGGCTGTACTGGGGGAGTCTACTGGGGGTGAGGTGGGAGGGGGGCTGTGCAGGTGGGAAGTCATCATTTCCATAGTTCTCCAATAAGCACTAGGAAGTCATCACTTCTAGAGATTTGGATAGGTCTGAGGCCTCTTTGTTTTGGTTCTTGTCTAGTCATCTTGATGAGTAAGGCATCCCATGATCTAAAAGTGACATCAACCATATAGAATGAATTCCTTCTCCCACAACACATTTTTCTAGAAAGAATATATCATTGGAAGGTGGTGGGAGCCTTTTAGAATCCTTTCATACAGAGACCAGGGGAGGAAAATCCCCATATATATCCACCTAGACCAGGGATCTACTACCACATGCACGTCCCATATTCATAAGACTACCTCTCCATATATTAAATGAATAATGATTCTATCTAGACTTAACCTTCTAATGAAATCCTAAATTTAATTCATGTT